>CAMKVN010003586.1:0-10110 GCA_946474995.1 Funneliformis geosporum
ATAAAATTTAACAAAAATTACGTATACATTATATTGATTAGACATATAAATTCAGTATTTTTTTGCATACGGAAAAAAACAATTTTCAGTATCTAGTATATGGAAATATTTACGAATTTATTATACTATTTTTTTACGTTTATTATACATTTTTAAACGTATTATTTCTGTATACTTTCCTTATACATATTATTTATAGGGATATAATTTTAAATATTTATAAATTGTTTTATTTAATAAAATAAATTTATTAATTAAATCTAATTATTTTTCAAGAATACATTAGTGAATAAGCTAGAGAAGTTACGCCATCATCTAAAATGAGAATTCAAAAATGAACTTGTTATAAATGAAGATGGTATAATATCACATTCGGATACAATTAACTATTGTTTATTATATGCATTTATGCATTTAGAGAGTATACCTAAAAACATAAGACCCGCTGCATCACATGTAATTAATTATTCGTGATTATTGAACATTTATTTGATATGCTTTCAGAAAATCTATGAACTATAGTCGAAGAGTCATAAAATAAGTTCTACTATTTTCTTGCTTACCAGGCAAGAAAAATTTACCTGAATAATCAATTCAAAGCAAAATTATTAGATCTTGATAAAGATGATGCAATTCTAATATGTAATTACAAAATAAGGATTCTACCTAAAAGTGTATATAAAACTAAGGAGCAATTCTTTGAAAAATGAGGATGGACTTTTCATATGATTTTGGTTTTTACAAAACATAATGATTTGAAGTTAGATATATAGTGAGACCTCCCCCCTTGGGACTATAGTGAAAATTTGAAAAAATATGCATTTAAGGAGGGTGTGCATTTAAAGAGAGAAATTTTATATGATCTTTATATACTTGGGGCTGTGTGAAATGTACATTTATAGAAAAAATATATATGCGTATATTTAGGGAGGATGCATTTAAAGAGGTCTCACTGTATACGTATTTGACTATTATTCTACTGATATCAAGCAAGATGCTTGGTTTACCACATCATCCTTTAATGCTATTTTTGAAATACTAGATCCAAAACCAAAATGAATCAAAATTTTCTCTAATAATGGTGAACATTATTACAATTCAGAATTAATGACCATTATTGAAATTGGAATTAATAGTATAATATTGATATTTGTAGATGGCACTTTCTTGAACCTGGAAAGGTAAAAACTAGCATTGATTCACATCACGCGTAGGTAAGATTCATTAAAAAGAGGAATAACTTGTTTCTCCTATAAATATCTATCTTGAATTTACCTTGAACAAGATAATAGGCTTGTGTAAATTTAGATATCTTGAAGGAAAAACCAACTAAAAATCCAAAATTTGGCGTATATTTTAAAAGAAAAGTATAATTATTATTTAGTAAGAGCTTATTGTATTTGAATTTTTTCTGCTAAAAATAATTACCTTCTAGATTTCACATTCTATCAAAAGATACATAAGAGTTGGTTATAATTTAGATAGTGGTGAGAAAATAGAAGATGCTATAAAGAATTTGAGTGAAACTTCTATTATTACTCATTTGGAACTAAAACATAATCACATGCCTGTTAAAACAATATCCAGCATTACCAAATTATCACATTTTAAATAGCTGATTGAAAGACTATTTACCAGCTATATTCAGGCTCAGACCTTACCATGTATAGTAAATGGACACATTATTTTTCAGCTAACATTTTGAAGTTGATCAAAGAACTTTTACATAAGCCAACTCCTAATATCTCTGCCTATACCAAACCAAATTCAATATAAAATTTCCCATTATTTGAACTAAAGGTAAGATAATAAATGCTTTGATTATTTATTTAATGTAAGAAACCTAATTTTTTTTTGTAAATATTGCAGATAAATCAAATAAGACTATCACTTTCAAAAGTATAAATCATCCTATAGGTATTCTATTATAGTATATATTGTAATACAGTAATACTATAGGAATAAATCATTGAAGGCTATAATTATTATAGATGCAAATGAAAATTTTCCATTAGAAAGTGGATGGACGCTCAAAAGTAATCATAAATATGATCAATGAGGTACTGGAAAATGTATATCAATGACAATGAAAACTTACTTAGAAGGTTTTTTTAACAGGAAATGTAAATAAAGTTGACTGAATGCCTGTAAAGAACATGGTAATACAGCTAAAAAAATTAGCTGAAGAAAGGAAAAGCCGAAAAAAGTAGTCTCGCATATTACTTAAGGAAGTGTAATCTTGACAACAAAGTGGATTTACCTATTTATCACATGAACAAATATTATGAAAGAGCATTAAAAGAAACTAATGCCACAACGGCTGAGCAGATGCGTGAAGTGGCCAAATACTGCATTATCGATGCTCTTAGCTATCAGCGGTTAATGGTCAAGCGTAATGTAATCAATGAATATAGGGAGGTTACGAGTATAGCATTTATATCATTATTCAATACGCATTATTTTGCAATAGGAATGAAAGTGCGTAATCTTTTAAGTGCCAGTGTGTGGCAGGAAGGAATTTTAACCAGTACAATTTCATGTGAACAGACAGAAACAGAAAAATACCCTGAAGCCTATATTTTCCCACCAGTAAAGGGTCTTGAAAATAGACGACCTGTAACCGGCTTAAACTTTGCATTATTATACCCAAGCCTTATCATGACATACAATTTTTCACCTGATAAAATCATTTTATCTCGAGAGCATGCCGAAACTCTAAAGAAAAGCGGTAAAAAGCTTCATGAAATTAATTTCAAATTTAATGGTCACGATATTCTCATATAATCTATAGAGCATGGAAACCAAGCTAAAATGAAAAGCTTTTATCTAAAAGTATTAGAGGAGTTGCTTATTAGACGAAATGCTTTAAAAAGACGTCTGGCTCCATTAAATGATAGAAAAGAAGAATTAGAAAAGGAGATTAGTTTGGCGGAAGCAAAGAGTGAGGATATTACAGATGGTTTAAAATCTGAATACTCTTCAGTTTGCTTCAATGATGCCTGTCTAGACACAAAACAACTTGCTTTAAAAGTATATATGAATACGTTTTACGATGAAGTCGGGAATAGCAGGTCTCCTTTCTTCTTGCAAGCATTAGCAGGTGGGGTTACATCAGCTGGTCAGTAGAATATCAAGCTTATTGCCGACCTTTTCAGAAGTAAAAAATTCAGTGTAAAATATTGGATACAGATTTCTTATATCTTGTATGTCTAGAAGAGTGCTTTCAGGAATGTGATGAGGCATATGACAGTGGTAATGGGATCTTGAAAGAAGAATATTGGTCTAGAATGGTGAATATCTCTATAAAAGAAATAGAAAGACTTCACGATGAAGTTAAAGTCTTTCTCAGAAATGATAATGGAACATCTTATCTCAAAATGGTATATGAGAAAGTCTTATTTCCAGTAGTATTTACTGGAAAGAAAAAATACTACGGCATTTCACATAGAAGATAGCCCAATTTTGATAATAAGCTTTTCATTTGAGGAGTTGAGATTGTAAAGCGGGGACAATCAAGCCTTTTCCGCAAAGTAGGAAGGCATATTATGGATGAATCTATGAAGGTAAATAATTTGCGTACCTTATATCAAATTATAGAGGACGTTCTTAGGGAAACCATAAAGGATATTTCTCGAACAGATCATAATGAAATAATTAAAACTACTGTGTGGAAGCCCGATAAAGATAACAAGAGTGTACAGCGCTTCATTTCATGAATGCGAGATAGACATACCTGTGAAAAGGCAGACGCCAAACGGCTCATAAAAAAGGGCCTAACACCCAAGCCTTATCTTTATTAAATTTCAGAACCAGGTGAGCGCTTTGAATATGTTATGGTTGAGAATAATTTATCAGAAAGAGTAAGGGATAAAATTGAGTACCCAGAAGTAGCAAGATGACTTAGTAAAAAAATTGATATTAGCTATTATCTGAAAAGTGTTGTCAGCCTCTGTGCACGATTTATTAACTATGATGAATTATTCCAGCCATCATCTGAAATTGTGCTGAAAGCCTTAAAAAGGTAAAAAGATTGTAATAAAGCAGGTGACAATAAAGTGGATGATATTGTAGTAGATGAAGATGACCTGGACGAAGATGAAGAGGATGAAGATGAAATGGATGAAGATGAGGTATCAAAAATAAGAAATGCCTTAGCGCAGAAATTGGCTGAAAAGTGGATTAGGGAGTATATTAAAAATTACTGATGATTGTTAAAAATGTGTAGAAAATTTTTAAGAGCAAATGCCACTTCATTATTACCTGAAGCTATCGAAGAAATTAGAAATGCCTCAAGCAATATTCCAAATGCAAGTCGCATTATGTGTAAAAAAATATCATATTGGCATGAAAAGATATAAGGATATAATTAATAATCAAATGCCTTCTGAACCTACTGAAAAATGGAAATCCATTACAAAATCAATCTATTCATCTCATAAGAATGATTGGGACAAAGAAATCGAAAATATATATGTTTTATATGCTGAACTTCCTAGTTGATAATTTTTGAAAAAATTTACAATACTCGTACCAGGATGTCAAGATTATGAAAAGGTCTGCAAGCCATTTTTCAAGTATGCTAAACCACTTGGACCTACATTAGTCAGAGCATCTGTTTTAGGACACAATTTTTGTAATTTTTCCACTGTACTACTTAGCCCTAGTAACTGACTTCTCATTTATTTTAATCATCTTTTCTTGGTAAACTTTCATTTACCTCAGGTAAGGGAAAACACACCGAGCACTTTTGCCAAGAAAAATACTCAGTATAGACTGAAATATATCACAAAAAGGGGTATAGATATATGGGGCCTTTGCAATAGAAAGGGAGGAAACAGCTAGAAAAATCAAAAGTGAGTTAATGCTAAATTTGAACATATTTCAGCATAAAAATCATATTTGGCATATAAAGTAAAATTAATTTTTCCTGGCAGTTTCCCCCTTTCTATTGCAATTGTCCCATATTATAGTATGAGGAGGCACAAAAACGGATTATAACATATACCACATGACAGTTTAGGGCGCTAGTCAGGTACTCTAGCAGGATTGTCTTCCTTATTGATTAGCACGGAGTTCGATCCACTGGCCTAGAATCTTAAAGATCAACTTGAGGATCCGACCACGCTGACAACCCTTCTTACGATATGAAAGCCATTGAGCATGACAATCTAGATCCTATCTAGAATATAAGTAAAATGTAGGCGTAGTGGATGGAGAGCTCTCCCAGCGAGCTGGCTTGGAGAAAATGATAAATAAGATGTTTAGCAAGGCAATATACGGGCTTAATCAAGAGGCGTGAAGTATGATAGGAATGATATTTTGCAAAGAAGTATACAGGATAACTGACTGCAGAACGCGACAGTCTATCCACTTCAGTGAACTATGGTATTGGAAATATATTGGGATAACTTGCCCGCTGAATGCGACAGTCTTCTCAGATCTAAGGTGTAAATTATTGGGATCGTTAAGGGTTTTTTCTGAACTATGCATCACGCTCAGATAACTAGAAAAGCAAGAGAATCCAAACTTCTAGTTACGAGATTAAGCACTAGTCAAGTAGCGGAAATCTATATCCTAAATTGTACTAGTACAGAGCCTGACCCACTGGCCCAGAATCTGAATATCTATTCATTCTAAATTAGCCAGCTCTTCGCATAGAAGGCAGATATGATACGGTCCAACGATTTTTAGCAACCCTCCACCCTTTTCATAGCTTCCGAAATCAACTGACCCTTATAGTGCAGATACTGTCACTACCCTGCACTACGTTGCCTTCGACAACTCCAATGTGTACTGTATACCCATCTTTGAGTGACCAGTTAAAACGTCTATGACAGAATACTATGTTTAGAGAAAAGATCCAATCCTTCTCCCTCTTTTACCTCTGAAAGAGACGAATGAAAAGATTCTAAAGATACCAGATGTGGTAGATGATGATAGTGACTGTAGCCACGATAATGATTCTGAAGAAGAGATGCCAAACGATTCAGATGATGATGGGTAAGATAGATATAATGGAAACAGTGGATATGATAGCGGTTACTATTATCATGATGGGTGAAAGGAAAACCTCACCAATGATGAGTCCTATTATATCTCCGGTATCTGGCTAGGAGAATTATTAGATGGATTGTAAACAGAATTATCATATAGGTTTATTTTCACCCTTTGATGCTATGCATCTGCAGGACATATCCTATCTGCCCGGAATAGTGTTAGGAATTATTTCTCCTGAGCGTCTTGTCGCTCAACCATGCTAGGTCCCTGAGAAGACAGGGTTTTCTGGCTTCGAATTTATGAGAAAGCGGAGTTTATCTTTTTTCGAATAAATATGAGAAAAAGGGCTGAATCAATTAATAGACATTAGAGTTGCCATATTTGTTCCATGTTTTGTGATGATCGTAGCATCCGGTTCTGCAGTTGCATTACGTAAATTTGATCTATGATTTGATAATTAACTTTTAACCCATGATGTGATACAGTAAAGTTTCCCAACTGCCAAAGCTATTCTGGCTTCCTGTGATCCAAATACTTCACACCTTGGCTTGTTTTGAAGCTCTCGATGTCCTGCATCTGGTCGAATTGGTTTGAAGTTTCTACAATAGCTGGAGCATGTTTCGTAGGCGAATGAATTTTCAATACTCATATAGTACTAATAATACATTTTGGGATTCACTGGGTAGCTATGAATTCTTACATAACAACCTACTAATTTCTCACCTCCTTTAGGTTCCCAGAACCGGAAACTAGTATTTTGTAGGTTGCCAGGTCACCAACATTTCACACGCCACTTTGGCAATGTGGTCTTTCTAAGATTCCCAATTTTTTCTCACTAAAGTTCGAAAAAAGAAAAGGTATCTGAATATATTATTAAAACATGTTAATTAGAGTAGGCTAACTTTTGCAAAAACAAAAGGGTAAAATTACTAATATTTCTCCTGCAGTACCGAAGGTACAAAGGATGTGGTTATATCCAAAATAATTGACCTTACATTTATCGAAATAACTCTGCATCCAGTGATCGGAATTTCACGAAATATGAGATAATAGAATTTCAGAACCGGCCGAATCCAGACGTTCAATCCTTATCAAAATTGGGTCATTGGTTGACGAGATATTCGCGTTCTAAATCCGTTACAGCAAATCAGACTTACAGTATATGGTTGATTTATAACAATTCTCGGTCTTACCTTTGTATTTATTCAATGTATTGCAAATAAAAAATGAAGAAGTATATCACTTAATTTTTCATGTATGATTATCTGACCAGTAATGATACATTTATAAATGCTAATATTTTGACTTTATTGATTGATAAGAGACCTGCATGTTAATACAGCTTAATTTCAAAATTCAGGATCAGCTAATTATTAGAAAATAGGATTGTCAACGACTTTCATGTTTTGCGACAATCATAGCGATGAACTGCGGAGAAATTTTCTTTATAAAAATATTGGATATGCGGAGGTGTCTCGCATATGTTTTGTATTTGATCATGTCTTTAAACAGTCTTAAGAATCTTGCTTATAACATCTTAAAAAATCTCAAGGATGAATCAGTTAAAGATATGGAAGTTCTGAAGCTGTGACCATGTTCAAAGTGTAATAACGAGATCCTAATGCTTCCTATCAAGGCATTCACAGTACTTAGTTGTGACTATATTTTTCATAGACTTTGCATTGAGATAAAACTTTTACATACTTCGACTGGTATGTGTCTATCCCCTGATTGTGGGAAGAATGTTGAGATAATTGTTGATGATTCTCCTGAAGTTAACAATAGGCGAGATTTACAGTCTAGTACGTTATCAGTGGTTGGTATAATGGAAAAGCAACTCCAAATTAATACAACTGAAACGATTCTGGAAGAACCTGATCAAGAAATGGACGTGAATACCATTGTTGATGAAGAGGAAGAATTAGCAACTCAGCCTAATGCTAGCAGTAAGAAACGGGTTAACAAAGCTACAGACTCATCTACTAACAAGAAAACTAAGGAAAATGTTTGACCAGAGAATTCCAATATTTTAAAGAAACTTATCTGAGAGTTATCTTCTGACACTACTCGACTTTCTGAGATTAAGAAAAAGAGAGGACTTCATAAAGAAGCTGTACAAGAAGTTAAGAAAGATCGAACTCTTTTTGACTTATATTTAAAAATCTCCAATGCTGAAGAGCAGAACGAAAAGGCACGCCATAAAGTTATTATTACATACTATTACTTCAGGGAGGAGATAGAGAAAAGCCTTGCCTACTATAGAAAGACTTGCGAGGATCATGAAGCATCAAAGAAGCTCTATAATGAAGTTAAAGATCAGCTCCCAAAAGAGGTTACAAAATGTGCTGTACGAAAGAAATCAGACAAGGCGAGGAAGATTTATGATCTTTTCTTTCGTATTAGTGATGATAAAATTCAAAAGATGGTACTAATCCAATGAATAAAAACGTTTTCAGCGACATCTATTTCAAATTTAAGCGATGATAATATCAAATATGTTGCATCTCAGATTAAGAAGAATACTAGACAAAATTAAGCGAAAGGTGCTTCACAAGATTTTTCGATCATATAATACCTGAATTCTGAGATCAGAACACAATGTCCTCTTCTTAAAGTTTAGCACTTTTTTTATATATAGTATTGTAAAGCGTGATTATCATTACGCATATAATAAAGCATCTATTTTTTATCTATATCTGAACTAATGTTTTTTACATATGTGATAGTGCACCCGAAAAATAATTGTGATGCCATATATAGTTAGATTAACTTTAAGAAAAGGGCCTATCATCTCGTAATGTGAGTTCTGACATCGCACAAATCTAATCTTGATTTTGTGCAGTTCGATCAACACTCAAAATCACGGAATGGATATCTGCATAACATGTGACTTTGAAACTGGAATTGAACTGCAGTTTGTACACAGTTTGAGCATTTAGCTTTTTTGGTTGACCAGCCAATTTACAATAAAAATACTTCCATTTTTTATTTTTAAGTAGTATTACAATACACTTACACATGAAAAATACAAAATTGCTAAATGTTATTTTATTACTAACGTAAAAAAATCTTATTCCTGTTATTGTTTGTTTGACCTTTCACCAGCGTAATTAATGGTTATATTGATGACATTAGCACTTTGTGAAAATGAAGGGAGGGTAGATGTGATTGGCTTAAAGATCGCAGATGTTTCAATAGATGGTGTTACCGGTCTTGATGAAACAGGTGTATTTACGATAGTTTTAGATGATGTTGTTTGTGATCTTGATGTTACAGGAGATGATGATGAGGTCACTTCACTTAACCTCCTAATGCTCTCATTATGTGTTCGTTCGAATGGAAGATCTAGCAGAATTAAAATATATCAATATTAATAAAGATCACTGGTGACTGAGAAGCATCAAATTCTCAAAAGTGTAGTTACCAGGCTTTAACCAAAATTCACTAGAAAACTCCTTATAGATTTCCTCTCCTATTAAACTCCTTTTTTTCCTACCCTTTTTATATTTTATGGTTGTCTAATAAATAACAATAATAAGAATATTATCAGTCAAATTCTTCGTAGAGCTAAGCAAGAGGTACTTACTTTATAAGCCTTCTTGAGATTATTGAATTTCTTTTGACATTCCTCACTAGTGTAATAATTTGTATTCTCTTGCTCGTTTAACTTCCTAGTGATATCTTTCCAAAAGAGACGTTTCTTTTTATTTGGAGTGAAGTGGAATTCAGAATTTCTTTCTTTTCTTTCATTTATAAGGAAGTGAACCTGAGCACCGTTTCATTTGTCAGAAGACATCTTACATGGTGAAAAATCAGTGTGAGGGGTAGAGATTGTTTTATGGGAAAAAATCAAATGATATATTAGAGATATTTGAGATAATTAATCAAATAATAACGGTGGCTTAAGTGCTACACAGAATCTGATTAGCTGATCATCTTATGATTTTGAGAATCGTGATTTGAGAAATATCTCAGCGCCATAATAGTTCCTGAAGAGTGTCATGGAACTGGTAGGGAGCCAGAGTGGATTTTTGTAATATGATATACGTCATGGATCTGAGAATAATTTAGCTATTATATTATCTCAGAACTAATTTAACCGAATTATGACAT
>CAMKVN010003587.1:0-10107 GCA_946474995.1 Funneliformis geosporum
ACTTTGAACTAAAAGGTCCATTAGTTTGGTTTGAATTTGGATTCTCTGTTGAAATGATTTCTTGTCATGAAAACTGGTGGGAAGATAAATTTGGAAAACACATAGTTTGAATTTGTTTTAAATTGAAAATCTAGATATAGTATTCTGTCAAAAAAGGAGTCTTGATTGAAAATGTGCGAACATAGGTTGTTTCTAATGATTAAGCCTACTCCTTGGTAGTTTTGAAAATGATTGGAACTGTGGAAGAAGAATTTATATTGCTTATTGTCAAAATTACGATTAAGATTTCTGGCTTGGAGGTAGGTTAGATGAGTTTCGCTTAAACCGAGAATATCTAAATTAAAGTTAATAAAAATTGTTCGACTTGTTGGAGACGATCTGAAGAAATACAGCTTCTTACATTATGCGTTGCAATTAACAGTAAGTTAGGATTGTTAATATATGAAAGTAAATTTGCGTTAGAAATATTATTATTATTCGTAGGAATCATTGAAGACGTTCCATTATAATTGTTGGGATGTGGTTGTGAGATCATTTAGTAATAGAGAGCGATTGAATTATAGGGCTAATAGTGGCGATCAAATTTTTCATTTCTGATTTGATATTGTTAACTGATGTTTCGACTAAATTAATTCGTTGAAAACTGTCGTTGGTTGAGGAATAGAGGTCATTTTGTTTGTTGACAGTGAAAACTGATTGGTTGGTTTCAATAGATGGGGTAGTATCTTCAGACATTAAGAAGTCATCATGTGACGGGAAAACGTACTTAGGATCTTTAGCGTGTTTTTCATCGTACTCAATATTATGCATTATCTCTAGACGATTTAAACGAAAATCGATATCCTCTTCATTTTGTTGAGTAACAAATAGATCATTTTTGATAGATACGATTTCGTTACTAATTGAAAGCAGTTTGTTATCAATTTGATCCAGTCTTTCTTTAACTACTTTTAACATATCGACCAAATTTGGGTTGCTAAATGAAAATTGATTATTATGATGATTGGAATAATTATTTTTTAAAGCGTTGGCATAGGAAGTATTATTATTTAATCTGTTGAAATTGTTATTTCTTGGCGGGCAGTATGGTTCAGGTTTAAATCGGTCATATAGAGGTCTATAAGGATTAGCAGTTCTACAACTGTTACATTCTTTAAATTCATGACCGGGAATGTCACAGCTTCTACAATGCTTAGTAAAAGGTTCTATCCAATATAAAGTTTTTCCTTTAAATTTTTGTGTTTGCGTAGCTGCAGTATTAAGATCGTCGAAGGTGTTAAAGTTGATAAAAGCATAAGGTTTTAGTCAATACTGTTGGTCACGTGGAATAAAACATGATCTGGCTTTAATGTGCATAAGAAAATCACTAAGTTGTTGTTGATCAATATTGAAAGGCAGGCCTGTGAGTTTTAGCTCGAATTGTTGACGTAATGCAGTTTGTAATGGGTTGAGGTCAGTTGGTTCGACTCTTAATGCAGTTTCTAGAAATTGAATGGACCAGTGGTTATCGTAAAATGGTTTAATGATGTCAGTGTTTTCAAATACCATGAAGGCAATCTGCCATAGGCCCCAGATGATCATTGAAAATCTGGTGATCTTTCCGTATTTAGATAGGAAATTTCTTAGCACGTCGGATTTAACGAATAAAAGGATATCTGAAATTTTGAGGGTTCTTCCTTTTTCAGCGTTTTGCTTAATTTTTTTTTCTGCAGGGTCAATAATTGTGAAAATCAGATTATGTTGTGTCTCCTGCACTTTGGGTATAGCATGTGTTAATTTATCTATTGAGCGGAAATAGATTGAGAACTTTCTGAATTTAGAAATATAAGTTGAGCCCTGATAGTCATTGAAGCGTACAAAAAGGGAATTTATGAAGGTGCGTTTTTCTGCTATAGAATTTCCTTTATATCAGATGTATTGTCTGTCGCGTAAAATCACGTAGGAGCAGTAATTACGTTGAATGAAAGCCCCTGAGTTTCTTGGTCACGTGTTTCTTCACTTTGTTCAATTTCTTCTGACCAGGTTTGTTGATTTTGGATCAGCCCATCTCGAGATATTCGCAATCGTATTTCAAAATCTGGACTCCTTTATTTAAAGTAGAATTTATTGATTCATAATTTCAGCCGATAATACAATTGCGATTATCTCGCGATTGGATGATCCAAAATCAATGAATGTTAGCTCATTGGATCCGTCATGTCGCAAGGAATCGAATGGTAGTTGTTTCATACGAATCGGAGCGATATTGACCGAGATCGTATAATTTTTTGTTTATTGTTTTTTCTTAATATAAAAAATCATGTGACATGACGTCATTTCAACTATTTCGCGACTTTAGCCTTCAATGGTCAAAATGATTTCGAACATTTCGACCATTTCAGATATCCGAAATAATCTATTTCGACTTTATGTATAGCTTGAACCATCAGATGCTGAACCTGATGAATTTGATGAATCATGGTTTGGCACTTTTTGGACAGAAGGTAAGGAAGCATCTTTTGATAGTGATGAAATTACAGATGAAATGCAAGCATGGAAACCAGGTACACTACAACAACTAGTCGAAAATGCAAAGTAACATGCATGAGCTGTAGATTCACGTAGGCCAGTATACATTGGTGATGCAGAGTCAACATTACGTAACAAAAGGGCATATTGAAGAAAAGCAGCTTCAGTTCTAAGAAAATCACTGAAATGTTTCTAGCAAATGAAGCTGCTAAGTCTAATACAAACAATACAAACAACAATGATCCCACATTTGATGTATGTGATAGTAGCGATGATGATAATGAATTTACGTTGGAATCACTGGATTTTTTATTAAAAAAAGAAAGATGATTTGCGGCTTTAGATGGTAAGTCAATTTCTCCATTTAGCCCAAGACCAAGGATACACAAAAATAGATGCAAGTAATATTCTTGCCCAGAGCTTGAATAAAGGTCTATAGCAAGCACAGCTTATCCGCTCCTGAACAAACCAATGGCTGAATAATGGTATAATTATTTTGTCTAAATGTGAACGACATGCAAAAATAAGGTCCTTCCTTTTGTATGAAAATGTTAAATTACGAGTTACTAAATACTTGCGTGCATATAAATTCACGTTGAACATTACTGATTTCATAAAATTCATTAAGAATAAGGTTATTCCTACCATTGGAATAGAAGAAAAGGCAAGTATCTCTTATTCAACTGCACGTGAATGGCTGCATATGCTTGGTTGGAAATATAAGGATTACTCAAAGAATATTTACTTTGATGGTCATAAACGTGAGGACGTAGTGGCTGATAGACATCGATTTTGCAACAATGGGCAGAATTACAAAAGCGAATGGCTACTTATGAAGGCGAGAATTTAGATCAGATTGTCTTCCGGTACTTCCACATGGTATTCCTAAAATCGTTCCTATTATCCATGACGAGTCAGTCTTTTATGCAAATGATGATGTTGTTAAAACTTGGGGTCCAGCAGATGAGAGTCGACTTCATTGTAAGTCCAAGGCCTTAGCATTCACGTAAGTGACTTTCTCTGTGAATCTATTAGATAACTCCGGCTTTCAGAAGAGAATTGTTCTATTAACGATTTACTTTCTGATGATGAGTGGCTAGCGTATACTGAAGCTTGCATTACAATATATCCTGGTACAATCGTGATGGCTGGTAGACAAACAAGGATATTGTTAAACAAGTAAAAAAGCAGGCTATTCTGATATTTAAACGTACTCATCCGGGGAAAGTTGCACTTTTCATATTCGATAACAATTGCAACCACAATGCATTTGCTGATGATGCATTAGTGGTTTCAAGAATAAACATGAAAGATAGTGGAAAACAACCACTCCTCTGAAATGGTAAAATGCTTGATGGCTTACCTCATATTATGACATTTATGGATGTTAATGGTGTTGTAAAGCCCAAAGGTATTCGACGAGTTTTTGAAGAACGTGATTTATGGATACCAGGTTTGAAAAGAAAGTGCAGTGCATATACGCAACATAATCCTAATCCAAATAAAATGGACTAGTACGCAATACGCATCCTTTCTGCCTAACCTGACTTTGCATCACAAAGGATGCACATACAGGAGGTAAGTTGCAATTAGTATGATATTCACTATTCAAATATAACAAATATAATTAAAAATACTTATCTTTTTAGGTTATTGAAGCAGTAAGACATATGTGTATGTTCTACCTGAAGTTCCACTACAAACTTAATTACATCAAGTCCTTTTGAGCAGAACGAAGCGGTACTCACATCTTCACTGTGATTATTCGTTCAATCATCTTAAGGAGGCTGTACCGCATGCATTAGATTCTATTTGCCTAATAAAAATTCACTGGTTTTCACATCATTCTACGCATTATATGAGTGCTTACAAGCTTGGACTTTCAGGTAAGACGGCTATCTTTGCGGTTAAACAGTATCGGTCTCATCGTAGGGTTCCTGAAACTATTTTAGAAGAATTTGATAATATGTAAATTTTTTTTTGTTCTTCAATCAAATACGGTTTTATGAATAATATGCACCAATCATATTGTTTTCATGTAATACCAGTCACGCTAAAAATCCTCCTATTGTTATTAAAATTAGCGTTAAAAAAATTCTAACTAAAAAAAAATTTTATAATAAAGTGGACAAAACAAATACATAGTTTTATAGACCATATCAAAGGCTATTAAATAACGTATTTTTTTTTAATGGTTATATGTCTAAATAAAATTCCTTTACATTTTGAAATCGATAAAAATCATTGGATGCGATTAAGCTGTTTGCACCATATATAGATATGATAACATGCTTTTTTAGGTTTTCTAGTATAGTATAATTACTAGCAAAGAGGTTGATGTTCATTGTAATATTATTATTCCCTATACAGTAGTAACTAGTTTTATACTATATATTAATATATAGCTACATATCAAATATTTTGCTAGCAGTTGAGACTTTATAAAAATGGAAACCTAATCTAATCTTACAATATAAAATGAAATTATTTTGTCAAATGAGTCTTGGAAACTAATTTTAAATATATTTTAGGTCACAACTACATTCAAAGATCTATATTTACTCTCAAAAATGGAAGCATTAGTAATTAATACAAAAGCCTGGTATGAAGATGCAAATACAAATTTATGATCATTGAAGTGTGATATTAGACAATACATGACTAAGAACGCTAGTTATGAAAAAACTATATGAGAGAAAATAGAAACAGAATTTGAGAAAATAAATGTGAAAAACCTTAGATTTGATCATCCAATTTGTTCAGATGTTCTAAATATCAAATCAGAATCCTTTACAAATATACCTGGGTCAGTTTCTAATATTTTTAAGGAATTATTTTGAAAATATAAGTTAAAATAGAATCATAATATAATGAAAGCTTGTAAAGATTTTATCCAAAATAAAGAATCGAAATTAATATAGACGAGGTTTTGGGTAATATTAATTATGAAGAATTGTTGGATAAGCTTGAAGAATTACAAGATCTAATAAAATAGGTGTTAAAATCTATGTAAATTACCGACAAGCAATTCTTGCCGAAATCTGTTTATATAATTTTTTACTTTGCTAATTAACCAATAAATAATTATAGAAAATCGTCAAAATATGATACATATATAAAGAAAGGAAAAATTAATAAACAAAGGATCATATATTTGTGAAATGCGCTATTATTAATATAGTGATGAGAGATTTACTAGAAAACTCAATAGTATAGGACATATAGTAGGCTTAGCTCAAAAAGTTTCATTATGCTATTATTATATCTTTTGCTATAATTAATCTTTTCTAAATTAAGGGTAAAGAAGGAAGTTCAGCTAGTGCTATACGAAAAGATTTCATAAAATTACCTGAAGAGCTAATTATATGATGGTAACCCAATTCAGAAAAATGCTGAACTTGAAATTATTTTTCTTGAGACCGGTAAACCTAATTCTAGTCAAGATAAGTGGGTTCGTAATTACAAAAAATTAATATGTTTTTTCAAAGATTATATCAACATCATGAGAAACATAAAAAACCTTAAAAAGATATTAAACCAACTATCAAAGAGGTAGAATCTGACTATATTTACTATTAATATTACAAGTACAAATAAATTACTTCTATTTTTTATATATTTATAAATCATTCATATTCTACTACCTGCTTATACATGTGTTGATGACTCTGAGAATGGCCATCACATATACAATTCACAAAATATTATATAGTTCTGACTCTAGGAATAATGAGCATAGTTCTAATAAAATAGTAGTAACAGTTTCAACCTCAAAAAATTCATAGAATAAAGATTATATATATATATTTTTTATTAATTTATATTATTAATAAAGCAAGTATAGTATATAATAAAATTTTTTCTTAGCAAATTTCGCTTACGGACCGTGAGGAAAAATCACGTAAATTTTTATTTTTTGAATTTTAACATATAAAACATAAATAATACTACATTATATAAGCATGCAATTTGAAATAGATGGTTTTAGTGAGACTGATTCATTGAAATAATATATTAGCAAGCTTAAAGCCAGAATTGCAAAATTGGAAGATAAGTAAACACAGAACAAATTAATAAAAAATTTGCTATTTATATCATGTGATAAAAACTGTTAAAATCTTCTGGTGACTATTGATCACGCAATCAGAGCCTAATCCAACCTTCTACCAGATGTGATGCAATTTATAATATTGATGCGTAAATTTATTGGTAAAATAAAAACTTTTAATGCTATGACTATCACTGGTCGAAATCAAAAAAATCAGATATGTGATAAATCATCCATCAATCATTCGTCAATCAGACATAATCATCAATTAGCCAAAAATCAACATAAATCAACCTGTCTGATTTATGGTTGATTGGAGTTAAGCCAAAATTTCAATTCCGATTGGTTCAATCGGATAATGCAAAAATCCTCTGATTGGAAACTTCGTCCTAAAGGAACAATAGAAATTGTCCTTAAGAGAAGATACAAATCATTTCTAAAAAACGATAAAGATAATCGTTCCTTTTGGGATGATACACGATCGTTCAAGAAGAACAATTTAAAAAAATCATCCCAAAGGGATGATAGATCTATTGTTTCAATAAAAACGATTAAAAATCATCCCAAAGGGACAATACATTTCGTTCATTAAGAACAATTTAAATAAATCATTCCAAAGGAACGATACATCATCGTTCTTATTGAACGAGCAAAAAAATCGTCCCAAAGGAACGATACATCATCATTTATTAAGAACAATTTAAAAAATCATCCCAAAGGGACAATAGATCATTGTTCATTAAGAATAATTTAAAAAATCATTCCTTTGGGACGATACATTACCATTTATTAAGAATGATTAAAAATCGTTCCAAAGGGACGATGAATCATCATTCATTAAGAACGATTTAAAAAATCGTTCCTTTTGGACGATGAATTATCATTCATTTAGAACGATCAAAAAAATCATCCCAAAAGGATGATAGATCATCATTCTTATTGAACGATCAAAAAAATTGTCCTAAAGGAACGATACATTATCGTTCTTATTGAACAATCAAAAAAATCGTCACAAAGGGATGATAAATCATCATTCCTTTTGAACGATTATCGTTCATTAAGAACGATTCAATATCGTTCCTTTTGGAACAATTATCGTTCGATTTGAACGATTCAATATCGTTCCTTTTGGAACGATTATCGTTCGATTTGAACAATAAAAAATTGTTCCTTTTGGAACAATGATCGTTCGATTTGAATGATAAAAAATCATTCATTAAGAACAATTCAACATCGTTCCTTTTGGAACGATTATCGTTCGATTTGAACGATAAAAAATTGTTTCTTTTAAAATAATGATCATTCGATTTGAACGATAAAAAATCGTTCCTTTTGGAATGATGATCGTTCAATTTGAACGATAAAACATCATTCCTTTTGGAACAATGATCATTTGATTTGAATGATTTAACATTATTCCAATCGGATAATGCAAAATCGTTCAATTGGAACGATCAAACTATCATTCCTTTAGGATGATACACTATCGTTCAAATTAACATCATCATTCTAATCGGATGATCCGATTGGAATAATCAAATCATCATCTTCTAAGGGACGATATAAATCATTCAATAGAAACGATGTTTCAATTGGACAATACAAACATCATCCAATTGGCTAGAAATCTTTTGGATTAATCCAAAAATATTTTTACTTTTTTTTAACCCTTTTCCTTTCTTTTTTCTGTATTTTTTTTCTTATCTTGAAGATTTTTACCATTTTTTTTAGAAAAATTCTCATTTCAGAAATGTGGTAAATCATTCTTTGGGTGAAAATTTACTATTTTCCTTATTTTTTCTTGGTTTTTTTTAGGAAAATTTTCACTTTAAAAATAAGTAAATCGGAAACAAGTTTTTGGGTAGACTTTCCTTTCTTTTTCTTGTTTTTGTAGGAAAATTCTCATTGGAAATAAGATAAGTAAATCGAAAGTAAGTTTTGAACGAATTTTCCTTTCTTTTTCTTGTTTTTGTAGGAAAATTCTCATTTGGAAATAAGATAAGTAAATCAGAAGCAAGTTTTGGGCAGATTTTTTGTTCTAGATTTCTTGTCTTTTTAAAAATTTCTCATTTTTGAAAATAAGAAATGTAAATCAGAAGTGATTTTTAAGTAGATTTTCCCTTCTTTTTCTTTTTTTTAGGAAATTTCTCATCTTGGAATTAAGTTAAGCAAATCGTTGGTGTTCAAGGCTGACACGTAAATGTAGACTTAAAGTCTATTCTTAGCATGAATGCGGCATTACAATACATATCTAAATATGCAAGTAAATCTGAACCTCGCTCTGCAGCTTACTTAGAAATGTTGAAGAAGATTCTTGAAAATAGTAATCCTAATGATTCAGCACTAGTAGTATTTCAAAGTCTATTGCTTCAAACCATTACTGAATGGGATATTTCAGCTCAAGAAACATGCCATCTTCTTCTTAGCATTCCTTTATATCATTCCAGTTATCAGTTTGTTACTTTGAACTTTAACAAACATTCTCATTGATGGCTTCATGAAATAGGAAACAATAATGAAAATTGTTTGTCAAATGTTAAGGTTGGCTGAATAGTAATGTCACCTTTACAAAAGTACTGGAATCATCTCACAGAACTTGAAGATGTTTCTCTCTTCCAGCTTCACTTAAAGTATAGCTTTTGGAGAGGTCAGTAAAAACTACGCAACTGAGAAAACATTGTACGTATCTGGCCTAGACTCTCATCTTAGGTTAACAGTCCTCAATAGAAAGAATTTGGTTGAGTGAAAGTTCTTCTTCATATTTGCCATCGTGATCTCTATCAATTAACAGAAAACAATACCGTTTTATGGTCAGATCTCCTTAATAGACATCGTAAAATAATTGAAAAAAATAATGATGATTTACTTGGTCCTCCTGTGGATTATTTAGAAAATGAGTTAGATGAAGTAGAAAGTGATTATGATGAAGAACTGGAAGATGAAGAACAGATGCAGAAATGAGACCAGATGTGATTATCAAAAATTCTTCAGAATTGGATTTTCGAGATATTGACTGAAATTATGACTGGATTAGTAATGTTAGATGACATTATCCTGATATCGATCTTGTGAATGCACCTAATTTCATATAGCAAGCATGTGAATTAGAAATCATTGATGATGACAACTCTACTCTTCGTATTGTAAATTGACAAATATTAAATGATAACCAAAAGAAAATATTCAATCAAATAGAATCTCACTATAATAACTTGATCATAAATCCTGGTTATGTTGAACCTCTTAGGCTTATTGTAATGGGAACTGCAGGGATAGAAAAATCATATTTGATTAATATGGTTTAGGATCAGCTTCAGAAAATTGCAAGGAACTATACTGGTTGAAATAGGTACAAATCAGCTAAAAATCGGACAGACGATTGATGGATGATTGATGACTGATTTAGGGCTAATTTGCATTAATTCCGATTGACACAATATAAGTCAATCAGAAATATCAATCAGTCATCAATCTGCTATCTAAAATTAGCCTAAAAACTACCTAAATTTGATCATCAATCAACCTAAATCAGCCTAAAATCAGCCAAGCAA
>CAMKVN010003588.1:0-10105 GCA_946474995.1 Funneliformis geosporum
CAATATTTTTTTATATTTTTTTAAAAAAATAAACAAAATTAATAATTGTTTAGTTTCCTTTTTTAGACAGGTTAGGTTAGGTCGGGTTAGGTCAAATGTATATTTAATTCAGATCAATTTTATGTCTGATCCAACCTGACCTCATCAGGTCGGTCAAATCAATTACCTGATCTGACCCAACCTGTTCAGAGCTCTAATGAATACATTTCAAAAATTCAGTTATTTCAACTACAGTTTTACCATTTACTTTCTTCATCATCTTTCATTTGTTAGAATAAACACTTTGATAGCAATTCTTATAAAAATATTATTGGAGCAGCACTCAGCCTTTTATATTCTACTTCTTCAAAACTTTTTTTTTCTTCACAATTCTTAATTAATCACATTAATGGAGGTATTCACCTATTATATATTATTTTATCCTAAATTGTTATATAAATATGCTAATCTTTTAACTAATCACAATCTTATTTATTTAGATCAATGTATATTAGCAATTAGACAACATTTAATTACAAAGTTAGATTTGTTTTTTATGGATTTTAATCATAAAAATAGATGGTTTGGTAATTTAAAATTGTATAAAGATTTGGAATCTATAGTTATTGATAATATAATAGATCGAAAACTTAAAATAGAATTTATTACTTTTCTATAAAATCTTAGCCATTTTCTTCATTCCTATCAATTACAAACAAGATTTTATTGTCTCTTAGAATCTGATTGTATACACACCTTCCTTTAGATTAATCTTTAATAAGCATTCATGTCTAAATTGGTTCATTTGCTATTGCTATATAGTCACTGTTAATAATGATCACAGTAGCTTTATTAGTAAATATACAAGATGTATTTTTCTTCACCATCATTTAACAACGAATCATGTATCTTTTGTATTCAAACAATTAGAGTCTTTAAAGTAGATTTCATATTAAACTAATTAAACAAACCAAGAAGTTGACTGCGTTTCTTATCTATAGAATTTTCACACATTACCTTTTACTTTATTATAATATTGTGGCTCAACCTTCTATACCATTGTCTTAGACTAATATTATTGATACTATTCTACTTCTCTCTTTTCACATAAATGAACTAAAATCAAAGCAGACTTTACTCTCATGTATTAAAAGTTTAATCTTTTATACAAATGGTTTCTTAATCAATATACGTTCTAATAATTGCAAAATAGGTCTCAACTGGTTTTATATTGTTGAAAACTTTAATTATTATCAATTTGCTACTTCAGTTAAAACTGGCTTCTTCTACTCAAGCTAAATTGTTTGCCTTTATGATAACCATTATTGTTTTACCTCAATTAGCGATAATTCATGTCTATACTGATAGCCAAGCTTTTATTCAAGGTTTTGATTTATATGTATTTCAAGATAGATTATCCATCTACTCAAATGAGAAAATCCCTAATTATACAATATGAAACATTATCTGTTTTATCAAAAATTCTTTAAATCTATCAATCTTTTTACATAAAGTTAAAGCTCATACTGGAAATACACTTAATGATATTGCTGACTTCTTAACTAAATAAGATTATTCTCTTCCTATGATTCATCTAATCCTTTCAGGCATTAGTGATCATAATCTTATTCTTCAATATGATGCTATTCCTATTGAGTCATCAATCTGATATTTTATCAAACACCTTCTTTCTGCAAAAATATTTGATGATTTTCTTTCTCTAAATAGAAATGTGAATATATAATTTTTTACCAGTTTTTTTCAATAAATTGGTTTGCGATTTGAAATATTCTATCATTTGAATAATCTTTTATAATTACTTTTTTTGCTTCTTCTTGCCTCAAAACCTTCATTATCAAGAACTTTGTTAATGAACTCCCAGTTCTTAATAGACTAGAGTATCTATACTCTAACCTATACAAAAACTGGAATTGCATTAGCTGTAATATAGTATCTGAATTATCAACTCATATTTGATTATACCTTACTTACTCATAAAGATAACTATTATTATCACTAGAATAAAAGACTATCTGGTTAACTTTCTTAGAAAATTTTCTAATCAGATGACTTCTTTCCTTCTAAAACTTCTAGACCTCTTTGATATTATTTTTGCTTCTTCATCTTCAAATATTGATAGTTACCTTGACATCATCAGTCTAAGAATTCCTTTTCTTTAGTTGATCTTATCCACAAAATTATAAGAAATTAAAATAACTGTTTTTTAACTATAATATAGCTTATAATCTTTTTATAAGATCTCTTTATAAAGATGTTTGATTATATCATTATCAACTATTAAGTGATAAAAAACACTCTTTTAGCATAATCAAGGATGATAAATTTAAAAAAGGTGCTAATAAATCTTTAAAATATTCTATAAATTATTATAAATCCAATAATTGGAAATTATAGATATATCTAACAAATAAGTTTGGTAATGCATTTTTGGATTTTTAAGTAGACATTGACTCTTTCTTTTTCCTTTTTTTATGATAGCAATAGTCATTAGATATGCATCTAGTGGGTTTGTTGGAGAGTTAAGATTATACATGAAGTCGAAATAGATCATTTTAGATATCCGAAATGGTTAAAATGGTCAAAATCATTTTGACTATTTGAAGTGAAAGTCAAAATAGTCGAAATGACTTCATATCACATAATTTTTTATATATAGAAAAACAAAAAAAAAGATGTATAATCTCGGTCAAAATCGCTCCAATTTGTATAAAAATAACTACTATTCAATTTCCCATGACTAGATGAATCCAATGAGCTAATATTCATTGATTTTTAATCATCCAATCTCGAGATATTTGCAATTATATTATCAGCTGAAATTATAAATCAATAAATTCTACTTTAAATAAAAGAATTCAGATTTTGAAATTTGATCGAAATAGGCTGATCCAAAATCAAAAAACTTTCTCTCACAAACGTATAGTTCAATAAAAAAAGATCAACAAAAACAAAAAAAATGACAGTTACTAGAGTGACTTCTTCCAAACAACAAAATAATAAAACCTATCAACAAAACAAACGTAATACCTCTGTTCTTGACTTCATTGTTACTAATTCTTCTTCTAAAATAACTGAAACTAACGAAAAACTCTCTTCTTCAAAAAAAAACTTTGACACTTTCTAACGAAGATATATTTGACTCAGATATTGAAAATATTCCAATAAACGAAGCTTCAAACAACAGTTACATTATCCTCCCACTAAACTAAACAACTGACAATAATATTCTTTCAGCTGAGATGCCTTTAAAAATAGAAGTTGAGGCTATTTCTGAATCCACTTCTCTACAACCAAATATTCTAAAGCAAATAATAAATGAATCTATGCATAGTAAAAATAACAAAAACAACATGTTTGACAATATCAGTTTTGACTTTATTCTTTTAATTAATAACAAAGACAAATAAAAACAATCTTGGTCTGAAGAAAAAGAACAAAATGAAGAAACACGTGATCAAGAAAATCAAGGGTTTCTTTCAATATTATCACTGCTTTCACGCAATTTTTCATGACTAACAACACATCAAATATAAAAGGAAAAACCATAACTGAAAAACGCATACTTATCAATTCTATTTTTATACATTTTGATGGCTATCAAGACTTTACTTATGTTTTCAATTTCAGAAAATTTGAGTTAAAACTCACAGTCTCCCATTCAACATAGACTAATAACAACTTAGCGATTTCTCATGCATATCAATGTCAGATCATGTTTCATCTCACGTGATCAATAATTTCGATTAAGACCATATGTTTTTATTAATTTTATCACCCTTGAAGACCTTGATACTGTGGTTGCGCAGTCACAAAATTCAAAGAAAAGACTCTTTATTGGATAGAACCTTCTACTAAACATTGTCGAAGCTGTGGTACTCCTGGTCATAAATTTAAAGAATATATTAATCATAAATCAGCAAACCCCTACAGGCCACTTATGACTGCTTTAAACCTAAACCATATCACCCACCGAGAAATAACACTTCTAATAGATCCAATAATAATATTTCTTACACTGATGCTCTCAAAAATAATCATCCCAAATAAGTCAACAAAAAATCCTTATCCGCTAACCCAAATTTTGTCGATATTTTAAAATTAGTCCAAGAAAGACTCGATAATATTGATAATAAACTACTTACAATCAGTGATGAAATTGTGTCTATTAAGAATGATTTTCTTAAAATCCAACACAATGAAGAAGACATTGGTTTTCGTTTAAATCGTCTTAAAGTAATACATAACATTAAATACAACGTAAATCATGCTACTGATCCCAAATATGTTTTCCATTACATGATGAATTTTTAATGTCTGAAGATATTACTTCACCTACAGAAAACACTCAAACAATAATCAATGATCACAAATAAAATATTCCAAAACCTTCAACTAATGATAATTTTTAACAAATAAACTTAGTTGAAACCTCAGTTAATGATATTAAAACAGAAATGAGAAATTTGATTACCACCATTGACCCTATGATTCAATTGTTTACCACTCCTAAATGATTATACATCCTTCTCTTACCAATAGTAACAGAACATATTCAACGATTCCAATCAATAATAATAATATCACAAATGCAAACTTATTATCATCTATTAACAATCCTAACTTACTTTCAATCACAACTCATAATATCAAAAGCTATGTTTCTTCAACTCATCTTCAACAAATAGAACAATTTTTTATCAACTTTAATCTAGATATTCTTGGTTTAAGCGAAACTCACTTTACCAATTTATAAGTTAGAAATCTTAACCATAATTTTCATAATAAGCCCTATAAATTCTTTTTTCATAGTTCTAATTATTTTCAAAATTGTCAGGGAGTAGGTTTAATCATTAGAAATAATCTATGTTCACATTTATTTAACCAAGTCTCTTTCTTCAATCAAATACTATATTTAGATTTTCAATTTAAAAACAAATTTAAACTACATGTTATTTAAATTTATCTTCCCGCTAGTTATCACGACAAAAACTTCTTTCAACATAGAATTCAAATTTAAACCAAATTAATGGATCTTTTAGTCCAAAGTCGAAGAAACAACTTTCAAATTATATTTATAGGTGATTTTAATATTGATATTTTAAGGAATTATAAATCAAAATGCAAATAAACTCTATAAAACTTTTTACATAATATCATTAATTTTGGCTTCTTTCATATTATCTCTTCTTTCAATCCTTCTTTTC
The DNA here is from genome assembly GCA_946474995.1 of Funneliformis geosporum. Classification (NCBI taxonomy): domain Eukaryota; kingdom Fungi; phylum Glomeromycota; class Glomeromycetes; order Glomerales; family Glomeraceae; genus Funneliformis; species Funneliformis geosporum. The sequence goes on from CAMKVN010003588.1 coordinate 5,205, forward strand.
CTTCTACTTTCAAATCAATCTCTAACTCTTACTCCTCTCACATTGATTATATATTCATCTTATCTTCCCTTGCACATGATCTCGTTTCTTTTAATATACTTAACAATTCCTCCTTTTTGTATTCAACTGATCACTTTTCTCTTATAATCTCATTATACAAAAATAATTTTTTTAATCGGCCATTAAATGCTTACTCTAAACAACATAAAGTTATAAAGAAGAATTTCCTTTTTAATAAGACTACTCTTCTTCAATGGGATTTCTTTACTGACAAAATGGACCTTATAAACAAACCAAAAATATAAAACTACACAACACAGATCTTTGTGTTTCTCAGAATGCACTTAATGTTACTTGGGATTTCTTTACTAATACTGTCTTAACATCAGCCAAAAAACACTTACCTAAACAAACAACCACTTCTCATCATAATTTTTTATTCACATGTTCTAACTCTACTATTCATAAACAAATCAAAAAGTTATATAAAATCTATTACAAGTTAAAAAAACTCTTCTCCAACCAAATTTTCTAACCTTTCCCTTTTCAATTTTACTTGATAAACACAAATTTCTACTGCCAGGTGAAATGTAAGATTGTATCCATTACAGACCAATTAGTAAAGGCCAAGTTTCTGTCGATCCAAGACTTCATTTGCATCTATATGTTCTAACGCTGTGCAGTATTTAAGCATGATCAACATTGATTGATGAATCAATCAATCAGATTTGTATGCATCTTAGTACATAACAATTGCTTCCCAAAATTTCATTTCTACCTCTTTAATTAATGACCATTTCTCAAATAATCGTCTACTGAATTATCTAAATAAACTAAAAACAGATATTATTAAACCCATGCAAGCTATACAACATATTGTTTTTCGAACTGAAATGGCTTCAACAATTTTGCGGTAAATATTATACACTCAAAACTGCAACATTTGCTAATATGATAAATGGTGATCCATCTCTGTCACTTCTCACAAAAACCACAGAGATTAAACTAAAACAACTTCAAGAATATTTTTGGCTCTATAACAACCCTTTAATTTGTTAGCCAACTTCTTAAAACAAGTTTTATCACGACAATTTCCTAATTTATCTACCTGACCTGGATTTTTCAGATTAGATCAGGTCAAATCACAGGTTGACCTGATCTGATTCAGAGCTCTACATGTTTCTAATATACAAAGGGTAGCTATAAGTCACTGAACACTTTTTCACCTAATATAAAACTTAAAATTTTTTAGCATTAATGATAAAAGGTCAAATAATATTTTATTTAGATATGGTTATAGCCTACATTTAATACTAAATAACTAGTACTTGGTCAGCCTGAATTCGCTGTGATATGCTATTGACTAAATTTTTGATAGTATATTTCAGAATTTTTTGTCATGCCTTTTTAATATATCGGTTAAGAACAGAAAGATTAGATGGTAATTTTTTATATATACAAATACTTTTCTTTACTCCAGCCCACAAATTCTCAATAGGATTGAGATCAGGGCTTTGAGTTAGCCAAGTTAACATACAAAGATCATTTTCCGCCTAAAATGATATTGTAACCTTTGATTTATAAGGTAGCCATCATTATTTGGAAATATTCTTCTTATGATTGGTATGACATATTTATGAAGAATGATAACATATGAGTTACCAGTTGCTGACTCATATAATAGAACAATCGGTCCTACACCCTTTTGTAAAAAGCAATCCCAGTACATACAACTAGGGCTATGCTTTACTATTGCTGAAACACAAGTTAAATCCCATTTATCCTCTAGTTCTCTCTATATCCTGCTATTCTGACTTTGTTAAAATTGAAAAAAGGTTGTTTCGTCACTCCATATGACTTTTGACCAATCCTTTTTTGTCCAATTTTGATGTTCCAAAAATTATGCGAGATATTTTTCGATATTCGCTAGTGAAATTAAAGGCTTTTTTGTATAATGTAACTTTTCAATCCAGCAGATTTAAGGGTTCTTCTAATAGTCTGTGTTGAAATATTTTATTCAAACTTCTCTTTCCAAAGTTATTGTACTTCAGCAGTGCACAGATGGTGATTTTTTGTTTTATCGTTCGTTATGATTTGTTAAAACAATTACGTTAAAAATTATAATCAAAGGTGAACGTCCAGAATGAAGTATCGTTGCAGTTGATCTTGTAGTACAAACTCTTTTCAAAGTATCATGAACAATTGATAATTCACACTTAACAGTATCTGCAATAGTCTGATAACTGTCACTTGGCGACAGTAAAATATGGCTCTGCATTATTCTTGGGTTAATTCCATTTTTAATTCCATTTTTTTGTTTTTTTGTTTCTAAAAGAGAATAGTTATGAAATAAATTGAATTTAAGTTGAATTAAGTCAAAATAACTAAAACAACAAATTTTTTAGGATATGTAAATAAATAATAAACTGTCAAATGATTGTGTATATTACTGCGTTCTTTCCCAATATGTTAAAAAGGCATGGTAAAAAATTCTGAAATATACTATTGAAAATTTAGCCAATAGTATGCCATGGAAAATTTGGGCTGTTATTGCAAAAAAGGGAGGTCTGATCAAGTACTAGTTACTTAGTATGAAATGTAAACCATAACCATATCTAAATAAAATATTATTTGACCTTTTATCATTAATGCTAAAATCTTTTTTAAGTTTTATATTGGGTGAAAAAGCATTTAATGACTTATATCTACCCTTTGTATATCTAGATACCCTTACTTCGATCTTCACCAAATATAAAATATTACTAATGTCAAATTGCAAACTTATGATTTTTGGTAATATATGTATATTATTTATGATAATCTCAAAACTATCCAGTTATTTTATACACAGTTGATTATGTTACTTGTATAATGATTGCATCAGAGTTTATCTGACAGATCTTTCCCAAGAATAGGTCAAATAAAGGAATGATATTTGTATTAAATTGATCAATCTGTCCTTTAGTACTTTAGTATATAATCAAGATATTAATTATTCTTGCTACTAAGGTAAAGTCCTGTTATATTTCATACTTAAATAATTACAAACTAAGACCATTTGCAATTCTTTATTTTGATTCAAATAATTCTCTTAATGATATCATCAAAATAGATTATACATATAATGAACATAACCTATAATAGTATTCTGCTAAATCGAAGTGCTGTCATAAATATAACTCCTTTAAACATATTATTATTAAATATACTCAAATTATCTAACTAAGTAAAGATGATCTAAATGAAATAAAATGTTCACATAATCATCTACTATCTGTTTAAAAATTGTATAATAAATTCAAACCAGTTGGTTCACATGATCTAATTCTTCAAAACAATAATGAAAATAGAAGAGATCACTCTTTAAATCATAATCTAATATAAAATATTTCAGCATTTATCTAGTAATAGCAAAGGCAAAAATAAGGATACTGATCTAAGTTAAAACTTATTAGATGATTTAATTCACAATCCAAATAATAATAATAACACAAACAATAAACTTGATCAAATTTTTAACATGCTTTTAAATATGAAAATAGCTATTTCAAATTTAGAAGTCTGTATTTTTAAATTAGAACTATACATGAAGTCGAAATGAAAACCCAAAAGTTGAAATGTTTTGACTTTGGAGGTTAAAGTCAAAATGAAAAGTCAAAATAATCAAAATTACGTCATATTACATGATTTTTTATAAATAAAAAAACAAAAAAAAAGATGTACAATCTCAATCAATATCACTCCAATTCATATGAAATAACTATCATTCAATTTTCTGCGACTAGATAAATCCAATAAGCTAATATTCATTAATTTTGGATCAGCTTTTTTTTTTAAAGACGCAGTAATGCATTTATTTATTATAAAATCAGTTAATTAAACATGAAAATTCCAAAAAGGATACAAATGTAGAAAAATAAAAATGCTGTCTAATAATCATAATTAGTAGACTAATTCCAATCAGACCAACCGATTGTCCCGTCAGGCTCCAGTAACAATCACTAGTAGAATTACCATCACCACCTAACTAAAGAAGAGAAAAATATTTGACAAATAGTTATTACTACGTTAGGAAGAAGGACCATTTTTGTCTATAAACAAATGATTTAGTCATAAGAGATGTATGATCATATTTATATTCGGGTAAAGACAACTATGAGTTTGAAAAACTGTTAAAAAAAATTGTTAGAAGGACTATAATTTCATTTTTTGCTATATTTCGAGATGTTAAGTGATTGTTCTTTTTCTATAGTAGCTATACATCTAGATTTTCAGACAACTTCGTAAGATTGATCAAAAATGTAATCATAAAATAGGGAAAGGATTTTAGAAGTATGAGAAGAAGAGTTAGTGAAGGAGTTGAGTAAATTCAGAAGAGTGGTAAAAACTATGCCTTTAATGAAATCTATGAAGGTAATGTTGTAAGGATCCTCTTTCAAAGCCCAAAAAGGATGTGATAGGAGTAACAATGAATTTATGTCAGGAGGGTAGACTGTTCGTGAAGTATGGATGAAGAGTTGATTTTTTAAGACATTAAGAGTGGCAGTGATGATTTGTTTCATCTTTTTTTTCGCTTTAGGATAGATCCATAAGTGATTAAAGTGTTCTCTATCTGTGTTGCAATGACTAGGGTTCCTCAAAATCGAATCGAATCAAACTTTTAAGCAATTTAAATTTGATTTGATTTTTTCAAATCGAATTGAATTGAATCGAATTAAACTCAAATATTTGATCGAATCAATTTGAATCAATTTGAATTTGATTGAATCGAATCAAATTGAATCAAACATTTGTCAAATCAAATCAAATAAAATCAAATATTTGATCAAATCAAATCAAATCAAATCAAATATAAAAAAATTTTTTGATTTTTACAATGATATATTAAAATAAAGTTATTA
>CAMKVN010003589.1:0-10098 GCA_946474995.1 Funneliformis geosporum
AAAGTCTTAAAGCTAAATCCCTTGTTAATCTTGCGTTAATACTAATTTTCAGTCATTAGTATCGTAAGATAACAATAATTTGAATTTTTAAAATAAAGAGCAAGAATTTGAATAATACAAATAGTATTTTTAATATAAGCTATACCAAATCCACTAGAATTAATAGGATGAAGTTTACTAATATTAGCAATTGAAATTTCAGGCAATCCTAATAAATTAATGTTAATGTATAAATAAATTAAATAATATAAAAATAAATAAATAAATAATTTAAAACTTTTAATAACTTACTTGGAGCATGTATATTTTGAATTAAAGTTTCTAAACAAAGTCGAGTAATTCAACAATTATGCCTTGAAATTTCAGCTCGTTTGATGTTAAATAAGATACCATACTGTTGGTAAAATTATGATCTACATGATTTCCTTAAGATTGTATTTCTCTTATATATTTTTCCATCTTTTGATTAGTATATGCTTCATGATTTCATCTTTGTTTAATTAAAACTAATAAATCCTATTGATTATTAACAATTCCAATCATAAATTCAGAATTATAACTAAATGTATAATTTGAATTCAATAACATAGATAAACTATTATATGCTTCAATAAAATCATCATTAGAATTATCAGAAAAATTTAATTTTTCCCGTTTTTTAATTTCTTTAGCTGCAAAACTAATATAAAGATTATTTGTATTTTCAAATTCTTCAGGATATCAATCAATAAATTTTTTGAAGGGTTTTTGATTTCTTCTTCAATATAATCATCATCAGTTCTACTTGTAAATATCTCTGGTTGAAATGCTATATTATCAGAAATAATCATACCAAGAATATCTTTAGCCAATGCTGTTGCTTGTTTATATGCTTTGTGAATAATACCTTTAATATGATCATCATCAGGATATTTTTTTAATTGTTTCAAATCTTTAGCAGAAATATAATGCATATAATAATTAATATATCCTAAAATTAAATATTTTATTAATAAATATTTTAAAATTTGAATTAAATTAAATTAAAAATACATATTAACTCACTTGTTTTTTCATGATCTAATTTTAAACAATTAGAAGAATAAGCTTTATTTAAATATGAAATTTTAGATACTAAAGAAACCAAATTATTAAATGTAAAATCGAAAATAAGTTGTCTTGCAAGTCCAAAAAAATGTTCATATCCTTCAGAACCATACATCCAAGAAGTAAATAAAAAAGCTGAATAGTAATCTCAATATGTTATAACTAATAAAATCTAAATAAAAAAAAAGTTTAAATTTTTATTAATTATAAAAAGATAATTATTATGATATTATTATAATAATCCTTATCATAAATTCTGCCAAACTTATTAAAATATTAAATGTTTTAGATGCGGGAAGGTTTTTTTAAAGACTTATAAGATTAGGATATATTGATAAAATATGTTGAATATAATATTTCTAATAGTGTAAAAAAAATAACTAAGCATAACCATTCTACATCGTTCAAGAGATGAAATTTCCCGATTTTGAAAAGCATCAATTAATTTTCCTATTTAAAAAAAAGAATAAAATAATTAAAACAAATCTTTATATTAATAATATTATAAAAAATAAACGTACTGATAATAAAAAGGTATACGAATATTCCTTGTTTTAATTTGTCTAAAGAAGTATTCTTATCAAAGATTTGATCTAAAAATGAAGAACAAAAAAGATGAAATACTGCACCATTATCTTGACAATCAACATTTAATACATCCTGAGAATATAAAATACTATCAGGTTTTTACTTAATTCTAAAATTTAATTATATCGTACTGTACAATGACCTAATGTTAATAATCTTGCTCCTGAAAAAATTGCATTTTGAGCATCTTTTCTAGCATGTAATGGATTAGAAATATGAATAATTGGTCCAACATTAGAATAAATAGGAGCATTAAAATGTATATCTATAATAATTAAATAAATTAAATTAATTAAATTAAATATACTGTAAATATTAAATAATTATTTAAATTTAAATAATATTACTTACTATATAAGTCATCATCAAATCGAATTCTATCTTCTGTATTTATTTCCATAAGTTTTTTTTGTGCATTAAATTCTGATATTACTCTATCAGCACCAAACCCTAAGATAGAAATTTTTAATTAGGCAGCTATTTTTAATAAATTCTCATGTATTTCAAAAATAAAGCTAGTATTTTCTCGATTTTTGTTTGGTAGTAATGCAATCACAATTGGAGAAAATTTTGGAAGTAGTATCTAATTATATTAAAAATTAATATTAATTTTTTTAAATAAAAAAAAAAATAAAAAAAATTTTATATACTTGCAAAAGATAAACGTGAACTTGTATTGCAATAGCATTATTCTCTTTAATTTGATCAATGATAGTATAAATATCATCATGTGATGTAACATAAGTTTGAGATAATAGTAATGTAGAACCAATAATACAGCTAAGTAAGGATGAATATTCAAGTCATTCTTTCAATTTGGTATTATCTGATATTGCGATAACTGGCCCATTATATTTAAGTGAGTCCATTAGCCTTTTGATTCAAACAACATTCTTAAAACACAAGCTTGTATTATGAAGAGATTCTTCAGATTTTCGACGAAGTAATCTAATATTAAAAGATTATTCATTTAAAATATTTTAAATAGTAATTAAATATTATTTACTCACCTAACATTTTGAATAGTTCGTCTAACTAAATCTTATTAAAAAGTATTATGAGCTTAAGTATTTAATGATGATAAAACGGCTATAGAATCTGAATTTTTTCAGAATATGTAAGATTTTGAAGTCCTTTTCCCGCTTCTTGACATTCAGCAGCTTTAACCATAACTTCACACAATCCCTCAAATACAGCTTTCTTTTTAAATGCTTCATATTCTCCCAATTCTCCTAATTTAAACCAAAAAGATTCTTGACATTCTGAATTTTGAGTCCCAAGTATTTCCATTAATATGGAAATATCTTTATTAAAAAGAAATTTTGAAATTGGATTTTCATTTAATATTATTTTTGGAGTATGCTTTATATTGGATGGTTTGATGGGTTTTTTGTTTAAAGCATTCTAAAATTTAAAAGATTAGATAAATAAATAGTAATTAAGAAGTAGTTATATAAATTTACTTACCCAAAATACTTGATCATTATTAATATTGACACATTCACTACATATTTCTGAAATGTTTGATGTATAAATTTCACACTTAGTATTACGAACTGTTTCTCTTTCAATATGCCACTTTGACTTTCGTATTACTTCTTTATGAAGTAAATCAATTCTGATTGATTTAATTTGCTATAATCAACTTTTTCTGGAAATTTTTCAGAAAACAACTGCTTTGCTAATAAATGATGTGGAGAATAACCACCATATGTAGTAGTAAGTTGAATATGTTAAGTATATGTGCAGTGAATTTGTTCACATAAACCAATACATGCAAAACGCTTTTTGAATAACGTATTTCTGGATTCAGCAAACTGAAATAAATAGGTGATTTCTCGATTTTGTGAAATCCATTTACAACTACCATTTTTTATATGTCTTTTCACGTAATCATCATTATATGGATATCTGAGTTTAATATTTTGACCACATTTGCAAAATGCCATCAAGCCATCATTAGATACTGAAGTTATATTAGGGTGTTCTAAAAGTCACTCTTTTGTATGCTTAACCATTTATTTATATCAAAAAAAAATTGTTACAAATAAATTTTTTTGCTAAAAAACAAAAGGTTAGTGTTGTGTTCCAAAAAGTAATAAAGTAGAATTTGTGTTCTATAAAAGTTTACATTCTAAAGTTGCAGAAATACAAACTATTATATATAAGGTAGATCTGAAAACCAGTTCTGCTATCAAAATTTCAAATCCCTCATATCGATCATTATCTTAAATTATCCTAAATATCAAATACGAGTTTAAAGATCAATAATCATCGTCAAATATAAGTTTCAAACCTTATACACCTTTTTTAAATATAACATTTTTTTAAAAAAAAGAATTTGATACCAAAAATCAAATATAAGTTCTTATAATATTGTTCAGGTCCTATATCCTTACCTTGGATCATTAATCCAATTATGGTTCTGATCCATGTCTTAAGAACCTAGATTTGAGGAATAATCAAAACTTAGTTTTGGGCCTATATCTGCAAGAAACATCCATTCAGCTTGAAATTCATCCTGCTTATCATCATCATCAATTGGTTCATCTTTATCTTCATCATTTACTTCACTTTCTATATCTTCTACAGGTGGTCCAAGTAGATCGATTGGGTCAGAGTTAGTCTCTTCAAGATAATTGCTATAAATTGTTAAAGATCTCAGTGGCGAATATGAAGAAGAACTTTTACATAACAGTACTCCTTCCATTGAGGACCTTCACATATTGGTGATAGGCGTGAAAGTATATGTACAATGTTTTCTTGTTAACACACTTTCCATTGATTTTTAGCTAACTTGTGTGTCAAATAGATTTGGTATAGTGTAAAGTCTTCAAGTTCAGCAGATCGATCCCAATATGTCTTCAAAAGTAACTTCTTTATTCATCCTGAATTATTAACTATAAAAGATTCTTCACTTTTCCTAATACCACGAATCTATCTCAGTGCTTCTTTGTTAAGATTCAAGAAGACAAATTACCGACTTAAATGATAAAGAAGAAGGCCGAAAAGAATATGACAGGTTTTTTGGGCAGAGATATCCTACTCTACAACACTGTGTAATAAAAACTTTTGGACTGGAGCAAGTATTAGATTTTCCAGCTAACTTTCACCAAGGATTCGATTCAATATGTCTGAAAAGGCTTCAGATTGTAATTCTGTCTTGCTTGCGTACTTCGCAATGTATTGCAATGCAGCATGTATTCTTAGGATCAGCTTTAAGTCTACATTGGCTCGCCAACCCTGTAATTAAAGCTGGCTATATGTGTTGATATATTGATCGTTTCTTTTTGTTACAAACTCCAGTTGCCTATGGTTATCATCTTGCATAAATATTCGTTCAACAATTTTCTTGGGGTATCCAAATCTACAAAACTGTTTTCCTTCTCAGTTGGTACAAAGGCAATACATAGGACTACATCAGGTATGTCTTTGCAATTTATTAACCAAATTGATGTAGTCTTACTGGTCATCGATTAATTCATTGTTTTTCTTTTGACATGAATGTTGCTTAGGAACAGGCATATCAAGTCCTGAATTTATTGTGATAATTTCTTCTTTTTCTGATTTCATAGATGTGAACACTACTGCAATGTTATCATTCGAACCTATATCACCAATCCTTCAAATCCCATTGTTGTACTAGGATGTAATTAAAGAAGATTTCAAATTACTTGCTGAAAAACCAGACTGCGATATGGGGATTATCAATAATATTTTGGTGATAGTGTTTAGCTAAAGTTTCAGAATTATCGCTAGACAGCATAAGCTTATGGAGCTTAAGCTAATGCAAATCAGCAGTACTAAATGTAAAGAAGATCAAGCCCTGTGCTCCTATTTCAGTCAGGGAATATATTAAATAAGGAAACGGTTTCTAGAATATTCTATTGCAGATTCTTGAAATTTGATTGACGCATATATGCATTTTATACTTGCATTTTAAAAAATTTTTTACAATATTTGTTCAATATAAAAAACTTTTAAAACAGATAGAACAAGACGTCTAGTTTTTATAATCACAAATAATCATACATAGTTAAGTCTATTTTATTAAAGTAAATGAGAGCTTAAATTGAGTATTCACTTTATATATTATTAATTAGAGTAAATTAAAGAATAAAATTTTATTAACTAAAATAAATAAATTTTTTTATAGTATCTACTTATCTAAAATCTAAAGCAAGAAACCTTTAGTGTATTTTCGCAGATCTAGTTGAAAAATATAATGAAATTGGGTTGAAACCTTGCAAAACTAAAAAAACACAAACATGAAGATATGCCAAAAATGCAAATACAGCTAAGAAGCTTTTACAATTTCATACTTACTTTCCTGAACTTGTTAACCATCATCTTTCTTTGAATGTTTATTTAATTTGTGAAAGACATTATAATCAAACTATTGCTACTAATCAGTTTTATCAGCATCTTATAGATTCCATTCAAAAAAATAAAAGACTCTGACTTGAGAATGATAATATTGATTTAATTACTGATCTTAATAAAGCAAAAAAATCTTTTAAAGTCTATGCAAATTAAAAATCAACAAAAATCACAATCAATAGTGGAGTTTAATAATCAAATTATACAAATGCAAAATTATATAGAAGACCAAAAAAATGAAATAGCAAAGTTAAAAAAACAATTGCAGCAGGTTTATGACGATATGGGTAAGATGCACAATTTATATGATAAACAATATAAAAATAATGAAATTCTTATTAGACAGTGGAATTCAAGATTTACTGATCAACAAAAATGTGTCAATGAGATTATTGAGATAGTAAATGCGAAACGTGCATCATTATTTGATGATTTAGAATCATTGATTTGAGATAGTAATAGATTTTCTATAGAGAGTCTTGTAATTTATAGTCCTTGTGAATGGCTTAATAGGCATAATAAGGTTGTTATTGCATTTATTGAAACCTTGATTCAGAATACTCAGAATACTAATACTTTAGGTCAGGAAAAACTTTTTAAAACTGCAGTTTCAATTGATTCGATATATGGAGCGCAATACAGAAAATACGTTTCAGAAATTCAACTTGTCCTCTCAGCTATTAAATATTCAATTGCACGATCGAAATTGATTGTTAATATCAATAATCATATTATAAGTTCGGGAAGTTACTATCAATTTCAAAAATGGCTGGAAGAATTATCAAAGCAAGAAGAACCATTACCTGAAGGGCTTTTATTTCTTGTATTTGATAATTAACAAAGAGGAAAAAAAATTATCTCGATTGAGGCTACAATACAGTAGTTTACCATATCGTTACCAGTCTTGTTTCTTTTAATATGGAATTGCATAATAGAATTCAACATACTGATACAACTTAGGCATATTATTCTTTTAATTAATTACAGCACGAAGAGCTTTTTGATATCAATTCCCAAATGCAGAAAGTTACTGATGAAGAATTATATAACTATCTTTCCGATATTATTAATTTATTATCTGAAGAAAAGTCATCCTCCACTAATACAATCAATTCTCTTATATCATCTATAGGGATTAACATTACCAATATGAAAGAATATTCCAATTTCCATCTACAGAATATTGAAAATTGAAAAAAAACGTGCCCAGAATGCAAAATACTATTACCAACATTGATCGAAATGCAAAAGGAAAAGTAACTGAAGTCAATTAATGATACTCTAATTTTTAAACAATATAGCTTTGACGATGAATCGACAGTTCTATATGTTCCCAGAATCAGTCTTACTCAACAGTGAATTACTGATCAAAGAGTTAACATTCCTGAAATTTATATTCCCGATCCAATCTATATCAATCCCAATTCTATTTTGAATGTTGAAAGATTTCTTTTACATATAGAAAAATTAACAGGTATTAAAGATGGAATTCGTAAGCGGATAGTAGTAGTCTGCGATGGTGTCCCATATCATCATAGTATAAAATTGAGAGAAAAGTTTCCTTAGCTAATACTTATACTAGGACAATTGCATGAAGAAATGAATATGCTTTGAGCGTTCGTAAAGTTAAACTAGTAAGTATAATTTAAAAAATTTATTCATTATTTCTTTTATTTATTTTTACTTAATTTATATTAGGGAAATTGATATAAAATGATTTGCAATGTGCCAAGGCTATCAGATGGATAATCAGCTTTCCTATTTCAAGAAATGTGCGGACCACTATAAATCTTGGGATTCTATTTGCAATATATATCGTCAGACAATTTCTATGGAACTTATATGACCATACGTAAAAGACAATTCTGATTTATCAGTAGAGGGATATCTTGTGTAAGCCAAAGAATAACAAGAATCACTTTATCAGATAAAATACGAACAGGTCAATATTAAACTCTTTTTATTTTTACCAATATTAATTTTATTTTATTATTTATTATAATAGACTTTTGTTTATCTTTAAGCAATAATTAACTATCGGAAAGCTATAAGAACCAATAATCCTTTATTAAAGAAAGCTGCCAAAAGAATATTTTCCTCTGTCTGATCTGCAAAGTAGCATTCTATTTACGCCTAATTGAAGTTGCTGATGAAGTTCAGTTAATGCGGCTTCGTCTAGAAGTACGTGACCTTATAGAGAAAAATTGTATTATTTCTAGGTCGGGAATTTATGAACCATATCAAGGGCTAGATGCAATTTTAGAGGAGGTAAATAAGACCTTAAAAACTTTAATACCTCTGATTCCGCAATATCATCACTGGAAAATCGCTGTACATAATTGCAAAAAGTTCCTTAAGGTAATGCCTTTATTCAAATTAAATTAATTAATAAAATATTACTAACTTAAATTTATAAAAAAATTTAGCTTAGAAATAACTTACTTGAAATAATCAGATATAATGATTATCAAAATATCAGACTACGAACTCGGTCAGAATCATTCATAGAATGCCAAAGATTTCGAACCTATTTACGAAACCTGGAATTTGTGAATCAGAGTCTAGAAGAATATGAATTAAATGAAAATTTAAAAATTTTTATCTATTTAGCAAAACAAGCCTGGCAAAAATTTATTACCGAAGTATTTATTAATAAAAATGATTCTCCTTTATTTAGGCCAATACCAATTACAAAACAAGAAGCGAAGGCTTAGGAAAGTGAAGAAAATATGATTAGGTCTGAAATTTTGCTAAGGATAGAAACCCTTCTTAAACAGCTTGATAGAAATGTTTTTAAGAAATATTCTGGATTGAAGTCAAAAAAGCGAAGCAAATTGTTATGCATAAGAGATAAAGCATACATTTAACTCAGATAATGAAATTGTTAACGAAGATTAATTTAAAATAAATTTTTATTTATTTATTTATTTAGGCATTTTCAGTAAGTTTTTAGCAAGTATTTCTTGGCCAAATTATCAGAAGTTTATATAAATATTAGAATGGATGCCGGGAAAGCATATTAAATATCTTGATTGTAAAGGAAAATAAAATAAAATAAAATAAATTCAATACATGTATTACAGTCTTTATACAGGTGGCATATGTTATTAAAAAAGCTATTCTAAATTTTAATTTTTAACCAATTATTTTTCGTAATTCTAGAATGTTCTGATCTACAAAATTGTTACTATAAAGAAATTGATTGACATACTATATTTGATATATTTCCTAATTGTATTTGCTTTATCATGTTAGAGAGTTCAAAGCGTCGTGTATTCTAGAACTGACGGGATTTATGTAATCCTTTACCAAAACACATTATTCTGTCAGAAATATGATTATTATCTTAGTTAATTCTTTCTTGAATATTCAAGATGGTAATTTGAGGATCAGTAAGATTTTGTTTAATATATACTTTTCCTTTTGTAGTCCTCGCCAACGTTTTTGAGAATTCAGTGTAAAATATCACCATTAAGCATGTTACGTAAATCTTCCATCTTTATACATAAGAAGGTATTTGAAATAGTCAGCTGGCATTACTTTTTAATACGTTCTGTACGAAGGTCTGCATTTCCAGTTGGATATAAAGATGGAAATACATATGTAATATATCCTGACATTTGAAATTCATTGATAAGATTACTATTTATTTGCAGCTATGTAACAGGACAATTATTCTTCAGTATTTGATCAAGGATACTTTTAATGGCAATGTTTTCACGATGAGCTGAAGAAGAAAGTAGAACAAAGATATGTGTAATTGTGTCTTCTTCATTTTCATAATCCAGTTCTTTGGCAATATAATTAAGCTAGTCACCTATTGAACCATCAGTTGGTAAAGATTAAAGAACTTCAAAATCAATTATTAATCACTGTAGTAATGATTATTTTCTTTTAGCCAAATTAATACACAGGTGATCTTAGTACTGTTATCTTATGATACTAATGACTGAAAATTAGTATTAATGCAAGATTAATAAAGGATTTAGCTTTAAGACTTTTATGATACGATTTATGGAGAGCTTCTGAAGGTTTATCGATCAA
>CAMKVN010003590.1:0-10095 GCA_946474995.1 Funneliformis geosporum
ACCTTTTGTAAATGAAATGAAAGAATTAGAAAGTTAGTTAATTTATTATATATATTATGATAAATATTTAATTATTTTTTATGATTTTATTAAATTATATAATTATATTTTTATTTTTAGATGGTATAACATGTTATGATGCATATATCAAAAGTGAATTTACATTACATGCATATATTTTTGCATGGACTGTTAATATTCCTGCTATTACAAAAGTTATGAATATCACAGGTCATAATTCATTTTCTGGTTATAGATTTTGTGAGATTCAAGGAGTTTATTCATAAAAGCATAGACATATTTATTTTCCTTATAATTCTAAAACAACATATGATAAAAAAAATCATTCTGATTGGTTATTACATATTAATAAAATAGAAGTTACATCAACTTTTAAAGATAAACAAATGTTAGTAAAAAAAATATGTTAAATATAGATTATTTTTACAAATTCTTTTATATTTAATTTATAATTAAAATTATTTAATTTTTTATAGGAATAAAAGGAAATAGTATTCTTTTTGAATTACTTTCTATTAATTTTCCAAGATTATTTCCAATTGATATAATGCATTTATTTTTTGAAAATGTTGTGTCACATATGTTTAAATTGTGGACTGGTCGATTTTTTAAAGATGATAATTTAAATAATTTAATTCCTTTTGTTTTATCTAAATCATATTGGGAAGAAATTGGTATGCAAATGCAAAATAATAAAAAAAAATATGTCATTAGATTTTGGAAGACCACTGCGTAATATATTTAATTATAATGTAGGATATAAAGCAGAAGAATAGGTTAACTGAATAACTTTATATTCAGTATCTTTACTTTAAATCAAAATTACCTAATAGGTATGAAATTATATTAGAATAAAATTTATTAAATATTTTAATTTAATTTTTAAAATATTATTAAATTTATAAGTATATTAAAGGTTAGAATAAATTTGTTACTGCAGTTCATTTTTGTATGCAACTAAATATAGAAAAAAATATATCAACATAATTAGAAAAAAATTAAAAATTTTTTATAACCATATTTCCAAGTATATATATAAATATATTACTTATTATGTAATTGATAAATCACTTTTATTATATATAAAAATAAATTTATAGGGATTAGATGATGAAGATAGATCACTGGATTACACTCTTATAAGAGTGTAATCCAGTTGCGTTGAACTGTTACCTAATTACTGTTAGAATGTTACCTAGTTACTCTTAGACTGTTACCTCTATACATGAAGTCGAAATGAAAACCTAAAAGTCGAAATGTTTCGACTTTGGAGGTCAAAGTTGAAATTAAAAGTCGAAATAGTCGAAATTACATCATATCACATGATTTTTTATATATAGAAAAAACAAAAAAAACAAAAAATGTACAATTTCGATCAATATCGCACTGATTCGTATGAAACAACTACCATTCAATTTCACGTGACTAGACGAATCCAATGAGCTAACATTCATTAATTTTGGATCATCATATCTCGAGATATTAGCTATTGTATTTCGAAATCCAGACTCCTCTATTTAAAGTAGAATTTATTGATTCTTAATTTCAGCCGATAATACAATTGTGATTATCTCGCGATTGGATAATCTGAAATCAATAAATGTTAGCTCATTGGATCCGTCAAGTCGCAAGGAATCGAATGGTAGTTGTTTCATACGAATCGGTACGATATTGACTGAGATCGTATATTTTTTGTTTATTGTTTTTTCTTAATATGAAAATCATGTGATATGACATCATTTTGACTATTTCGCGACTTAGCATTCAATGGTCGAAATGATTTCGACTATTTCGACCATTTCGGATATCTGAAATGATCTATTTCGACTTTATATATAGTTACCTCATTACTGTTTTCAGTACTCTGTGGCCTTTTTATTGCCTTATAACTATCTTCTTATTTTTATTATTTGTGGTTTTTTATTGCCTTATAGATATTTGTTTGATTTTATTGCTTTATCCTCTTTTTATTATCAAGGAACTATTCATGTGTTTGCAATGTTTTGCGCTTTTTTTGTTTCTAAAGAGCTATTCGCTTGTTTTTTCACTTTTGGGCCTATTTGGTGACCTGTTAAGATATTGAGGATGCTTCTTTTTTTTGCATCTATTTGGTTGCCCTTTAAAATATTGAAATAGTGTAAAAAAAGAGGTGACTGGTGGCGCAGTGAATTTGCAATTAATTTTGGCCAGCTCTATGGTATAACTCTGATCGATTCTTTGAGCATGTGATTTAAGGATCCAATTTGGTGTCGTGATATCATTGTGATAACGTTCTGGTAGTATCATAAAACTCTCCTGTAACTGTCATAGAACTGGCAGGAAGCTAGAGAGTTTCTATTAGTTCGCCAGTTTTATGCTAGCTTGGGTGTCAAAATATTACATTCAAAGTTCTGGCTGAATTGTGGAATAGTGTTAGCCAAAAATAAGTGAATTAATACTGCATCTTACTGTGTTATAGTTACATGATACTGTTCTGGTGCCGGAATACTCTCACATAGTTGTTTTCCTCTCAATTGCTATTTCTTGATAACTGGATGAGATACGAAGTGCTGAATTTGCAATTCATCTATTTGCTAAAGATATGTTGTGCCATTCTTATAATCCCACCTTTTATGGCCTGTTTGATTGCCGAGGATGAGACATGAAGTGCTGAATTGGTTCAGAATTTACATCTTTCATACCCTTTTTTCGTGTATTCTCCTGAGACTTTCCGCCTTTCTGACCTCTTTCCTGCCTATCGTCAGTGACCCCTAAAAGCAGAATTTCTTATTTTTTATATATAATTCTACCTTTGGGGGCCACCAAATTTATATTCTAGTTTTCGCCCTTACATTTCTAGAATTCTTTCTCATATAGTCCTACTTCTGGATACTATCACTAGCCCACCAAAAGTATGCTATATTTTTCAAATGCTGAGAATAAGACATGAAATGCTGAATTAGTTCAGACTTCACAGCTTTCATACTCTTTTTTCGTATATTCTCCTGAACCTTTCTACCTTTCTGACCTCTTTCCTGCCTATCGTCAGTGACCCCTAAAAGCAGAATTTCTTATTTTTTATATATAATTCTACCTTTGGGGGCCACCAAATTTATATTCTAGTTTTCGCCCTTACATTTCTAGAATTCTTTCTTGTATAGTCCTACTTCTGGATACTATCACTAGCCCACCAAAAGTATGCTATATTTTTCAAATACCGAGCATGAGACACGAAGTGCTGAATTAGTTCAGGTTTCACAGCTTTCATACTCTTTTTTCGTGTATATTCCAGAACTTTTCTGCCTTTCTGATCTCTTTCCTGCCTATCATCAGTAGGCCACTCAAGCATAATTTCTCTTTTCTTTCCTATATATAATTCTGCTTGAGTGGCCTACCAAATTTATACTTTATTTTCCATCCTTACATTCCTAGAACTCTTTCTCGCATAGTTGATATTTTGGCGTATTCCTATGGTCATTACTTTGGGCTATTATTATATCGATCTTTCATACCTTTTTTTCGTATATTCTTCTGAGCCTTTTCACCTTCCTATATATAATTCTACCTTTGAGGCCACCAAATATATATCCTAGCTTTGCTCCCCTGCTTTTCTAGAACTCTTTCTCCTATAGTTGCTACATCTAGGGTACCCCTATGTATGATTATTTTGGGTTATTATTATATCGATTACTTTTGGGTATTACCACTAACCTAGTATTTTGTCAGTAAGCATATTCGCTTAAAATTACTATTTTGAAGATTTGGTATTTTCTATATTAATTTCCTCTATATACTGTACCTATCATGCTACTTGCACAAAAAAATGCTGAGCCTCGTCCACTTGTTTGTTCTGAACTGCTTGAATTAGTTTTAATAATCTCAAGATTAAAGATATACTATATTCCTGTCTTACTGTGAATTATCAATGGAATTTCGAAGCATTTTGAGTTATTTTAAAGTAAAAAGAAAGGGAATTTCATAAAGATCTTAATTTTATAAAATATCGGTAGACTAGAGTAAACAAGAAATAACCTGTATTCATACAGTTCTTTATATTCTGTATTATGATTGGATTACAGCAGGAGAAGAAATTGCAAATGTTCATGCAGTAATCAAATACAATATAAATAATCTTACAAGAATTCTCCCCTGTCTTATTAAGTCTTCTATTTTACGAAATAAATTTTATGTACAATGGCAAAATCTTTATAAACAGACGAAAAAATTGTTAAAAGATATCGATCTACTTGATGATATCAATAATACATAAAAAGAGCGAATATATAGATAAGATTGTTGAGCTATATTGTCAAGTACCCTTAGCCGAAATTGTCACTTCCTGCTAAGAATACTGATAATACTTATTTTTACTTATGCAATAGTAGTGACCAAGTTTAATTTTACTTTTCTGGATTTGCATATATTCAGATTGATTCTTCCGATCAAATTAATCTGAAGCTGGTGATCACTACCACAAATTTCTATATGTGATATTTTATTGCACCTATAAAATGCAAGACGAAATTGACACTAAAGCTTTAGCATATGTCCAGAGATGTGAAGGAAGGTGCTTAGCTAGTATTAGTAGTAATTTAGTAATTATAACATTTATTTATGGATATGTAAAAGGGGCTATCAATGGGAAACGCCATATAAAAATATGAAACAGAATCATAGATAGTGTAATATTTGCCCTAATTTACCAGAAAGAACATATCAGTATATATTCGAAGATTTATTAAATAAAAAATTTCCACTCTGAAAACCTAAATTGTTAGAAGGTTTACACCTAGATAGATACAATGAAGAACTAGGTTTGGCCTTTGAATATAATGGTAACAAACATTACTAAATCATGCTTTTTTTCATCCAGAAAGGCAGATGAATATAAATGCGCAAATTTAACGTGATTGGTAAAAGAGAGCATTATGCTATGAAAAAGAAGTAATTCTTATTATAATTCCTTATTGTGTTGTTGACTTAGAGACTTTTATAAAAAGCGCCTTGTACACATTCGATTACCTTTCAATATCCACCTACAGTGAACTCTTGATATAACGAATTCTAGGATCTGGATATCAACTTCATTATAAACTCATAATGAATTTTTTAAAGAATTTAATTGGCTAGTTCACTATAGTAAGGTAATTTTAATATATTTGATTTAAAAATTCACTATATCAAGGTTCGTTATATCAAGGTTTAACTATAGGAGGAAGCATTGGCTCTTCTTTAATATGCATTAATTATTTCCTTACAAAGGGACGTTGAGATCCTGAATCATCTAAATAATATAAAACAGGTATCAGAGGATTCTTTCCAACAACAATTTTTCAGATTTTATGTAGGTTAGAGGACCATATCGGATCTGTTATCCTGCGTTGTTTGAAAGGATCATTTTCCCATTCTCCCTTAGCAAGTAAGAATCAGACAGTAGTACCCTTTGGTAGTTGAGGTTCATCAATGCCTATAGGGTGATTATATTTTACTGATAGTTTGGAATATATCTGGTCAAGTTTTTGGCATCATTAATACTCATTCCAATTAACTGAGTTGGGGTATTATTCATATTGTCAACAATTCTTCTTGCAAATTGTTTACATTCCCTACAATGTTCACCAGTAGGTAGGAGAAACTCTATTGAATACTGATTTTTAAAAACTCTCAACTCAAATGATCCAGCATAATTATTAACTATAGCCATACTTGTATGACTAAAACATGCTATAATCCTTCGAAGATTAACATTATATTTATCCATTATCAATGTTACGCTTCCTATAAACTCAGTACCTTTATCACATTGTAGTTTTCAAGGCCAGTTGAGAGGATTGTCAGGATTATCATATAGACTCTTAAAAGCTTCTGCAACTTCTTTACTACTTTTGACGTTAAAAAAATGAAATCTTTATACCTAGTCACGCAGTCTATAACTAATAACACATAGTAATATATTGGTCTATTATCCAGCAAATTTATATCCACATCTTCATCATATGGTATTTCAATTAAATCGCACTAGTGTACAGAATTCAGTTTCGTAATTGTAGAGTAGTTAGCGTAAGGTACATACTTTGGTAAAGGATGAAAAATTTGATAAATTGCCTGCCTATCAAGCCATTTTTTTACATCGGTAAATAGAAAGCTGTAGTTGGCTTTTTTACAAGCATCTCATAATTACTTAATATTTTAGTAAAGGCTTTCAGGTTGATAATACAGCTTCTGTAAGGCAATATTTCAGTACCAAATCAAGTAAACATGGCAGGAATACCTCATCCATATTTTGACTGGAATGATAGTATCCCAGACTTTTTTGCGCAACTTAGACCAGACTTGCAGAATCAGGGAATAGATCCAAATGATAATGTAACAGGTCCTCTAACAGGAAGAGATAATGTGATAGGATATTTAAGAGCCTGTATGAGAGGAAAGACCTTAGAATAGTTTGATGATGAGATTACTACAAAACAGAATTGGGAGCTAACTAACTTATTCGATAATACAGGGCAGGCCAACTTAGTTGCAGTAAATGGGCGAACTGCAGTACATATAGGAGCTAATGCATTAAATAAGACTGTCGGCCAACCAGGAAATGCAATAGTCAAGTTAAGAGCTGTAGAAGATGCTTGGAATGAAGACTGGCATATAGCAGGTGGCCATTCTACTAATGCTCTTATAAATGCATCAAATGCTAATGCTGAAAATACAGTAGTTGTAGCTGATATTCGATTTGGTCAAGCCATATGGTGGTTAAAAACTCATTTCCCTATAGTAGAAGAGGAGCTTCAGGATTTGATGTATGAAACAATCAGAAAGGGAGACATGACTATAGATGAATTGTATAGAAAAATATTACGAATAGGTAGATGAGCTAACTATAGACCTGAAGAATTACGTAGAAAGTTTTAGATGCTCTTCCTCTTCCATGACTTGAAAAAGCTGAAGATATCAGTGAACATTTGCCATTGGATGAATTAGCTAAAAAGCTTTATGAGATAGAGTTACGCTGAATAGCAAGACATAAAAGAGATGGTAGCATATCAGACTCACTAGTATCTCATTGTGCATCTTGGCAAATATATGAACCTTCACCTATTTCAACCCCGCAACAATAAGGAACATCTTTAGAAGATATGCAAAAAGCAATTCAGAATGCACTAGCACAGCAAAAAACTGAATACCAGTCTTTATTAGAAAAGCAAAAATCTGATTTTCAATTGCAAATGGCTCAGCAAGTAACTACTTTACAAACTGTTAAACCGATTAGACAGCTGAAAGATCTACCATCTACATTGAAAACAGAGGAAGGTCTTAAGAATCATTATGTAGCTGAATACTTAAAAGAAGTAGGTCTACTTAATAAGGAAGGTTTAGACTCAGATTATTCTATAAAGCCTTTTCAAAGATCCCATCCTCAACGAAACAATAACTCTACTAGATTTGATAGGATTGAAGTAGGACTTGAAGAAACTCAAAATAATGTAAATCAGTTAGCTAATATATTTCAGAAACTAAATATATGTAAATGCAATATTTGTGGGGAAATGGGCCATAGCAAAGGAAGTTGTTCAAAAAGACTGGTAGCTCGATCTAATTTCACTCAGTCTTATTTTACGCCTCTCACACTAATAGTTTCTCCCGATTCAGATGGTAAGAAAAATGATGGGATAGTTATGACAAAGCAGATAATGATTGGTATTATGCATCGGAAAAAAAAACAAGCACTAGTAAATAAAAGCTTACATGGTGACTCTGCTATCCCTTCTTCTGATCTAGTAATTAGCCAACCTGAAACGTATGATCAGCTATTGTCTAAATTCTTATCACCAATATGAAAAATGTGCTTGTCTTGAAAGACTCAGGAGGAGGAATCGAAAGAATCAGATGAGTGGTTGTCATCTTTACAATATCTGAATGCTAATAAAATGACTTAACTATTTCCAAATCTTTTTTAGATTCCGGCAGTGAATTTAGTGGTATAAATGACTCAGCAATCAAGGTGCTTGGATGGAAGGCTGATAAACTATCTAATTTTGCTATAAAGGGCAATTCCAAGCATATCACTGATTCATTAGGATAGTATACAGACATGCCAGTTACCTTAAAAGATAAAGAAGATAAGACAGTCACAGTTATTGGAAATTTTGTTAATATTGATAATGGTGAAACAGAACTAAGGTTGCTTGTCTAAACTCATTTTATATTTGGCAAAACGGTAAAACCTTTAGTTTCGCTAAATTTTACTAAGTGTTTAATATAGTTTCGCCATTTTTATAAGCTTTGATATAGTTTTACCTTTTTTCAAATTTCGCAGATTTTTTAATAAGGTTTTAATATAATTTAACCAAGTTTTACTTTTACCATTTAGACGTCTATATAAACTCTTGATTTCGTCCAGCAACCTTAAACAGAACCAATGCTATTTTTGGTATGTCAAATATTTGAAAGGTTTAAGGCGTCCCCAAGCCAAATAAAAACCAGTTTCGCATAAAGTTACATGGAAAGGCATATATTATCCCAACCTTTAGCAAGGCTCCAGTAGTTAAGGATTTGCCAAAAGAGGAGCATGAATCATCACCTCAGGTATTCGCTAACTCTTCTGATCCAACTAGTGAGAAGGGTTTAAAAAAATGCGAAGAGCTTGAAAAGTACCTTTTGAAAACTGAGAGATAGCTTGACATAGCATTAAATGCAGGTAAAATTCTTGCGAAAAGGTACTCTCAACTTGCAGAGAAAAGATCGGATGCATAATAAGTCTCCAGTAATACTTATTAATTCATTAAGTTCAGCTTCCCGTCTAGATGAATCAGATTGTTTTAGCAAATATTGACTACCTATATTTTCATTTTTTTTCACTAAAGCTACTGAAGGAGAAGATTCACCTTTCAGTTTTATACTAACCTTTTTTTCTGACCAACCTTATCTTTTTTTCGCTAGTTGATGTAATCAGACTATTAGAATTTATATGAGAATTTGCGTTATTCTCATCATCTGCAGGATGATCCATATGAATGATCCTATCATCTTCTATATTAGTAAAAGAGGAATTATCATGCTTCACGTCTCCGGACTGTAAAGATTCCTGTTTATTTTCTGAAATCTGATCAGGGATATTAACAGATTCTAATATTCTACGCTATTCCTCAGTCAGTTCAGGAGACCTTTGATTATCAATGATTTTTTGATATGTTGTTGATCCTATACAATGTTTTTTACACATAATACGCTGAACATCTAGAATATTATTCTGAGCATTTCTAATTTTTTCGATAGATTCAGGTGACAAGCGTCAGGTATCTAGTCTAAGAAATTTATGAGTATAGAATTTGGATCTGTATATTCGTAATCCATGTATCCATACTGATAATAGATTACAGATACTCGTTTTACTACTTTGGATAATATCCATGGATAAATAATTTTGTATGGATAATCCGTGGATAATCCTTATATCCATAGATAATCATGAAAAAATATTGTTCCAAAAGAATGGTGAAAAAATATTGTTCTTAAGAAACGATAATTGAATCGTTCCAAAAGAATGATAAAAAAATCATTCTTAAGGAACGATAATGAATCGTTATAAAAAAACGATGAAAAAATAATTGTTCTTTTTGGAACGATGATGTATTGTTCCAAAAGAATGATAAAAAAAATCATTCCAAAAAAATGATAAAATAAATTGTTCCAAAAGAATATGAAAAAATAATTGTTCTAAAGAAACGATAATGTATCATTCCAAAAGAACGATAAAATAAATCATTCTAAAGGAACGATAATGTATCGTTCTGATAGAACGATAAAAAATAATCATTCTAAAGGAATGATGATGTATCGTTCTGATAGAATAATGAAAAAAATAATCATTCTAAAGGAATGATTATGTAACGTTCCAAAAGAACAATAAAAGAAATCGTTCTAAAGGAATGATAATATATCGTTCCTTTGGAAACGATTTTATCAATATCTATATTATCCATATATCCATGGATAACATGGATATGGATTATCCATTCAATTTTTTTTAAATTATCCATATCCAGGTTTAATTTTTATATGTATAACGGATATTAAATTTATATTATGAATATATAT
>CAMKVN010003591.1:0-10094 GCA_946474995.1 Funneliformis geosporum
TAATGATTAAAAACTTTAACTTATATTTAAGAATAATATAAAGTAAAATAAAATAAATATTATATGAAAATTTTGTAGTTCTAAGATAAATGTATAAAATTTAATATAAAATTTAATTTAAAAATTATAAAAAATTATAAATTATTAAAAATACAAAAATTCTGTTTTAATAAAAACTAAATAAAATATTTATTAAAACTAATATTTTTATAATAAAATTTATAATGAATTTTAAGTAAAAATCAAAAAAAATCGATAGGTTTAATAATAAAAATTTAAGTTAAAAATTAATTAAATGATTTGATTGGCTATTGAATTTTTTAAAAAATTATAAAAAAAAAAAGAGAATGATTCAAATTCTTAAATTATTTGCAATGATTACGAAAATCAAATTAATAACCTTCGACGCATTCGGAACATTATTTCGACCACGTAATGGAAAAATAGGACATTTATATGTAACATATTTTCATTTTATTGGAAATTCAATGGTTCTTATTTATATAAAAACTCAAATGATTTAGGCAAAAGAAGCTGCAAAGTTTGGGATTAAATTAGAAGAAACCATGATAGATAAAAAATTTAGAGAATCTTTTCGAAATGTTTATAAAATATATCGTAATTATGGCTATGATAATGGATTAAGTTCAAAAGAATGGTGGTCCAAGGTAAAGAAAATATAAGTGAATTATATATTTATATTTATTTTTAGATGGATTGATATAAACATTGTAGGTGATTGAAACTACATTTCTTGAAACTGGAATTGATAAAAAAGGTATTTATTACTCATTAAAAATTATATACATATATAATTTTTTTAGTATTCAAACCTAATCTTTCATTCTCTATAAGATTTATTACCTATATTACCAATATTATCCACAAATATATATAATAAATTTACAACCTCTGAAGCATATGAATTATATGACGAAACTGAATATGTGTTAAACGAATTACATAATATCAGAAAAATTAAATTGGGAATCATAAGCAATTTAGATGAAAGATTAGGTAAATATATTTATTCTTAATTATAAGATAATACTATGTTTATTAATTTAATTGATTTAAAGAGAGAATACTTTCTTCATTGAAAATTCATCAGTATTTTGATTTCATCTTATTGAGTGGTATATTCGGTGTTGAAAAACCAGATGTTAAAATATTTGAGAAAGCCTTAGAATTAGGTGGAATTAAAGAAGGGAATGTTAAACAAGTATTACATATTGGTGATGATGAAGTTAGGTTGGTATTTGGTGTCCTCATTTAAGGTTATAATCGGTTCTATATGTTTTTCATTAATTTAATTTGGTTTTAGGGATTATCAAGGAGCAAAGAATATTGGTATAAATGCATTATGGCTAAAAAGAACTGAAGATACAAAGTCAAAAGAAACAATTAAAATTACTCAACAAAATCAACAAGAACAACATCATCACGTTATTCATAATTTAAATGAAATATATAATTATATACAGTATAACAATACAAATCTATAAATTGCTTTATATACAAAGACAGAATTATTTATTATCTGGAATAAATTTTATAGAATAGCCAGAATTGCTAATTAAAATGATATATATGCAAACTAATCCGATTATAGTCAAATTTGTTTATCGGCATCAGTAAGAGGTACATACTGAAATAGAATAAAATTTTTTAATCGATTAGAAAAATTGTAATTAATATTATTTATCATATTTGATACAGTACCATGACTCCCATCAATTCTTTCCGTGTAATTTTCCCATTTTCGTCCTTGTCGATCTGATAAATAGACTGAGATTGAACTCCCACTGGAACGAACAACCTTTATATATAAACAAAATAATTTATTTAATATCACGAGGTATATTTAGATGTCCTGTCGTTTTGACTTACCGTCCAGGTGCTTTCAATTGATCAATCAGTGCTTTAGGTTCTTTTTCTGCGGCGGCACCAACATGGCTGTAAAGAGTTCAATGTTATGGAATAAACAAATTAAAATAATAACAAAAAAAGCAATAAAGATTAATGTACATGAAGAAACGTACATGCAGTCATAAGGTGACTCCTCCGGAAAACCCTTCCTTCCATCTCCATGAACCAATACGATTCTTTTAGATTCCAAAAATCCCGGTCGATCTTTTTGAATATTCCTTCTCGACATGTCAACAAGTTCCTGAATATGTTCAATACCAACAACTTTCCCCTCCGGTCCAACCTTTATGATTTCGAAAAAAAATGATGAATAAAAAATAAAACTTGAACGATTTAAACCAATTTTTTTAATTTACCATTTCTGAGAAACAAGCTGTTAAATAGCCGGATCCACATCCGACGTCCAAAACTACAATATGTAAAAATGACGCGTGTTTTAAACAAATCTGCATCAATTATATGTAATATACGCTTGCTTACCTTTCATACCGGGCTTCAGGAAAGGTTCCAAATATTGAAGAGCGTAAGCATGCATATGACTTTATATAAAATGAATTTACGAAACAATTAGTTTCAAATCTTTAACGCTAAATCATCAAGGTTAAATCGACATTATGCTTACGGTGCAGAAATAGTGGCACCGAAACCCAATGGCTGAGGAGTGTCTTTATATGGACACTGTGATACATAATTTTTTCTATCAACAGCTTTCATGGCCCTCTCAACCGCCTCTGATGTAAAAATTTTGGCCGCTTTCAAGTTTTTCACGAGATCTTCATTGCTATTAGCAGAGCAATACCAAGCCATCTTTGAAGAAAATGATTGTAAACCGGAGTTTTCTATAGAAAAGTTTACTTTATTAAATGGTAATAAAGTTCTTGAACCGCTTAAAATAGAATAATTTGCTATGTATCCAAGAGGTAACGATATACTAGAACTATTAATTGAAGATGTACAAGAATATAAAAAAGAACAAGACAACAGGGTTGCGGGAATTGAAAGCTTTTTAAATAAAATTCTATTTCCTATACTTTGGAGAAATGGCATGAGAAAAAGATATCAAAAACTTTTATTTTGAGACCGATCGACGATTATGACATTCATTTAACATGTCAATTACTTTATTAGTCTTGACCAAATATATAGGATGGTTTATTGGCGCAGTACGGCTCATTATTAAATCTTAATAGTGATTTAGACTTCTACTTTTATGGTCTGAAGTTTTAAACATTTAAGGAATTGTTCTTTTTCTCCAGAACTTTTAATTAATTGAACACAACTACAAATTCATCCTGTTTTTGTTGATACATTTGATTTCTTACACCATTTTTATATCAAAAAAAAATATGATTAGATGTTTGGATTAACTAAAACCGGATAATAATGTCTATCCAACCGAAAATCGAATTACATCATTTTTGCTGAAAAGTTATCAAAACCCGAATTTCTGTTCTCGTTGATTTTTGCCCATGAATGTGACCAAGGAATTATGAAATCAACATAATTTAGAAATGAGTCAAAAAAGTTATAAAACCAAAACTTTCCGGAATAAGATAGTTAATAATAGTGATGAAGAGGAGGAGACACAGTCTCAAAGAAGTACAGATCAGTCTTTAGCTTTGGGCATTGCCCCTCATAAACTGAGTTTTTTTGACGAGACAGAAGAAGTGTGTACTTTTAGAACAAATTATTTGCAGTTCTAGGCTATAATAATTTTAATTTATTATATTGGTATATAGTCTGATATAACAGAATATAGTAAACCTCTGAAACGTATTTCAAAAGATATTCCAGTCAATCAAAGAATCCGTACTCAAGGAACAAAATCAGGAACCAGCATAGAACCAAAGTTATCTAATGATCAAACTTTGGAAAATTTAGTTATTAAAGGTGCAAATAAAAGGCTCGAGATTAGAATAAGTGTTCAATCGGGAAGAGGGTTATTTGCTTTGCAAAATATTTCTCCTGGTACTATATTTTAAATTACACTACAGCGTTTATATCCAATCTAATAATTATTCAACTTTAATATGATTAACAGGCGCTCTTGTTATCGAAGATATACCCTATGCGGCCGTTGTAGATGACTCGAATTTTTTTACAACCTGTAGTAATTGTTTTACGAAAGGTGGAAAATTGTCATGCTGTTCGGCTTGTAAATTAGTTCATTATTGTTCTCAGGTTGGAAATATGCTACAATGATTTTTTCGTGATTTAATTAATTCTGGCGCTGATTTAACTAACGTAAATTGTACAGGAATGCCAACGTAATGATTGGTCAAATCATCAGCACGAGTGTAAAGTTTTTGTTAAAGTGCAACGAAAACCACCTACTTCAATTCGTTTACTATGCCGGATCTTGATGCGTCGTATGAGTGAACCGGCATCTGTATGTATTGGAAATTCTTTTTAATTATAGCTAGGCAAAGTTTATGGTGTAAAAATTTCGATAATAAATATTGCTATGAATTTCTTTTTTACTATTCAATTTTTTAATATTTTTAGTTCAAAGAGATCGAAAATTTACAAAGCAGTATCCAAGATTATTATTGCTGTTAAGGAAGTCAAAAAAAAAAATTTTTTTTGATTTATATTTTCCTTGACAAATTTTACCTAATTTAGATAAACATTTATTCAAGAAAGAACAAATAGAAACATTTGCTCAAATTTCCATGGTGGTTCGTGATTGCGTACCAAAAGATGCCTTATTATCTGCATCCGAGATGATTGAATTATTTTGTCGCGTATTTATCATTCTAATTCTAGTCTCAATTTTTTTTTTTTACAACTGATTATATGGATTTTATTGTTTAGTTTACAGAAAATAGTTTCTCAATTTTGGATGGAGAAATGATACCCAATGGTGTAGCAGTCTATCCTAATGTATCTTTAATAAATCATTCTTGTCGCCCTAATTGTATTATCATTTTTGAAAAATCAAAAATGATAGTTCGATGTATTGAACCTATTGTGATAGGTCAAGAGGTACTTTTTATTTTATAGAAAAATCGAGTAATAATCATCAGAATAATTTTATGTATAATTATATTTTGTAGATTACAATTAATTATACTGATTTGAGTCAATCAGGTGAAGAACGACGAAAAGAATTACAAGATCGTTACTTCTTTCTATGTCGATGTGAATTATGTGAATATTATAAGGCAAATAATATATTTAGACGTATATAGATGCATATCTAATTTTTTTGATTAATATATTTATAATCTATTACAGTTAAAATCTCATGTAGATCCAAGAAGCGCGTTAAGGTGTCAAAATCCAAACTGTTTGAATGCAATTGACCCCCCGGGTAATTTTATTATCTATAAATTTTTTTATAGCCTGTTATTTTATTAAATTATGTTACGTTATGTTATTTAGAATTATTGGAATTGGGAATCGAAGAATTTTCATCAACGTGTTCAATGTGTTCAAAGAATTTACATTATGATGTAGCTGATGTAGAAAAAAAGTTATCAATAGCTATAGAATTGTATGATAAGGGAACAAATTTACGCGACAGAGGTAATAAAAAAAAATTCTCTCCCATTTGCTTATTGAAATGACCATTTTTATTAAAATATATGTGTATATATTCTTAGATGACCGTCAAGCAATAACTTTTTTCGAACAATCGTTCAACATCCAATATGAGCTTTTACATAAAGCAAATTATTATTTAATAAGAACGTGTAAATCAATGGTTGAAATATATTGTAACCTAAGAGATTGGAAGAATGCGTTAATTCATTCATTTGAATTAATTGAATCTTATAGAATACTATATAGTAAATTACATCCATTATTAGGTATCCAACTTTATTCTACTGCAAGAATTTATTTATCATTTAATGATAATGAAATTGATGTTAAAAAACTTGAAACAATTGAAGAATTATTAAGAGAAGCATTAAAAATTTTAGAAATTACTCATGGATTTAAACATCCTCTTACTAAAATGGTTGAAATGAATTTATGGGATGTTGAAGGTGAAATCAAACTTAAAAAAAAATGAATCATTATAATAAACTTTTAAAAAATATATAATAGAATAATTATATAACAAATTTTAATTAAATTATCATTATCTGGACTATTTATTCAAAGTAAAAAAATATTCTTGAATTTTAAACGCGAAAAAAAAATTCCCATTCACAAAGATCAAGAATACTGAACAAATAATAGTACTTGTTTGCCCAGGGTTGCACGACGAGGACGTTAGCAACCCAAAAAAAATGAAGCTCATTTACCAAGCAAAGTTCCCAGTCTATCTAAACCCACAATTCCAACAATGCAGGGAGCGAGTCCCTTTGGATTTCTATCTAAAATTTTTTATTTTTATTTTTATTTATTTTATTTATTCTCTCTGTCATCCATGCCTCAATTTGTCCTTCTTGGGCGGTTTGTTTCCCAGTTCTATCTCTTCTGGTCGTTTGATATTCCAGTTATCCGTTCTGGAAGTTTGGTGACCAGTTTCTATCTGGTGAAGCTCTTTGACAATAAAAGGAAGGTACATAACCAATCCTTCCTCCAGAACCAGTAGACCTTTTACATGCTGTTTTTCAAAGACCTGTGAAAAAAAAAAAGTTTATATGCATGGGAAATAAAAATTTAAGGTTTTTTATTCATGTGTAAAAAGTGTGACACAAAAACAGAATGTGCCTTGCAAAAGACTGTGTTCACTGGAAGAGAGAACAAGAACAGGAGAAAAGAACAGAAAGCGTACAAGGAAAGACAAGAAAATCATTATTCAGCAAATCATCTACGTGAAGGAGATAACACCGATTACAGCTGCGAAAAATGCTATCCAATAAAAGAAGACCAAGAAACTGCTGAAACCCAAAGAGCAATTACTTGGCTCATAGGACAAGTACCTATTAATCAATATACAGGAGCAATGGTATGGCTTCTAAAACAAGTTATGACAAATAGCCGCCCAAGAGAAGTCAAGAATCAATTAAGAGAAGTAATATATAGTGTAATTTACACAAAAGAAATTAAACTTGAGGGATTATATGAAAGATTACTCTCTGAGTTTGAGAAGACAGGAGGATTCGTAAGAGACAAAGGATCTGAAGAACTCGAAGGATACCAAGAAGCGGCAGGAATAGGAGAATTATTAGGCTCACAACAAGCTCTGAAATACCTAACTAGCATACTGTTGCAATTAGAAAATATATCACAAGATCAACATGAGGAACTGAATATCGCTAATAGAAGTGATCATGCATATACTTTAAAGAAAGCCAGTATAATTGATGAAGTAGAGAATGAAGAAGAAGAGGTAGATATAAAAGTACTTATGAAACAATTCTTTAAAGAATTTGCTAAAAGCATGAAAGGAATAAGGAAAGCTGAACCTCAAATAGAGAAACCAGACTTATAGATTTTCTTACATTCAAAGGAGAATTGCAAGATCCAGTAGTATGGTTAGAAGAATTTGAAGGAGTATATATAACAAATAGCATAAAAGAAAATTGAATGCTAAAAATAGTAAATTCCTATCTCAAAGGAGAAGCTCACACTTGGTTCAATTCACAAAATGTGAAATATTGGAATTGATCAGATAAAGAAAATAAGTCTTTTATAAATCTCTTTATAAATAAATACTGTAGCATATCAAAAGACACAATAGATCAAGAATTGAGAAACCTGAAATAATAAAAAAATGAGACAATTGCTCAATATACAGCCAAATTAAGAGAATTATAGAGAAAAGTAGATCCTCTAAAATGAAAAGCTGAAGCTGACAAAATCATGGATTTTGTAAGGAGATTTTTACCAGAATACATTGAAGCTGTACAAGGGAGTATGTCCTCAACAATTAGACAAGCCATTGAAAAAGCTAAGGCAATGGAAATTGCTAAAGCATAAAAATGGAAGTAACCGTAAAGAAAATTGAACCAAGTTACCATTCAGAAAAGAAAAAGGAGAGAGGATTTCCTAATAAAGAAGAAATTATTAAAAAAATTATTAAGAGAATTCTTCAACAAGAAAAAGGAATCCAAATTGCTATATCAAATGGATCTTGTCCAAAATGCGGAAAGCATAGTCATTGGGTAAGAAATTGTCTCACAAAATGATGTTACAATTGCCAGGAAATTGGTCACCTTGTGAGAAACTGCAAAAAGCCTGAAAAAATTATGAAATGTTTCAACTGTGAAGAAGAAGGACATATTTCCACAAGATGTTCTAAACCTAAGAGATTTCCAAAAAAAACAAAGAAAAAGTATCTGAAATAAGCAGATCCCATAGAATGAATGTGAGACAGGAAGAATCCAATAATGAAGAACCGTCAAAAATGTATACGTATTCAGATAAAACTAAGAAGAATAAAAAGAAATTAGTGAATACATTAAAAGATTGTCTTGAATTACTCAACGAGGATTTAAAAAACCAACTGCATCTTTAGGAGATGAGAATGCAGAACAACCAAAACCTTTAATATATATTCTTAATGTGTTATATCACTGTCAAGATAGAATCTGGGTATCTAAAAGAAGCGAAAATGATAAAGTAATGGCAGAACTCTGGCAAACTGTATGCGGAAAAGTGGAACCTTTTGAAGGATCAGCATAAGCATGCCTAAGAGAAACTTCAGAAGAAGTAGAAATAGATGTTTCGTTAAAAAAAATTAGAAAAATATTCAATGATCCTATATATAATTGTGACATATACATCATCAAGCTAAAGAAGAAAGAAATACTAATATGGATGGAAGAAGATAAAGCTAGACCATGGAGATCTATAGACCAGAAAAGGTATTTGAATTTGATAGAAAATGGATAAATAACTTCAACGCACATGAGATTTGCAAATAAAATTCTAACCCAATTGGAGAATTAACTAAGAAGTGTCTAAGAATTGTATCACAGAATAATCTGTAAGAGGAAAAAGAACCTAGTGCAGAAACACAAAATCAATCACCCAAATATGCATTGTTTATGAAAGCAAAAATGATTGGAAGGAAAACAAATATAATGATTGATACAGACACAGTAAGAAATGTAATATCAAAAGGCTTCCTAAATGAGATTGGACTAGAGATTGATGGATCATCAGATAGAATGTTGATTAGAATAAGCGAAAAATTACAATACCGCTAAGAGTCATCTATCAGCTTCCAATTAAAATAAACACAACAATTTGGAAAATTGAAGCTGTGGTCATGGATTCTGAAGCCTACTCAGTAATTCTAGGAAATAAATGGATCATACAAGTAAATGCAAAAATAGATTTTTATCAAAAGAAGCTATTCTATCAAATAGGAGAATCTATTAGTAAACAGCCTATTATGAAAACGTATCTATAACATGTTGGTAAAGAATCAGATTTGAGAAAAAGATAAAACTAAAGGAAAAATCTGATGAAGAATCTGATTTTGGATTAGAACTAGAAGATTTAGAGTTACCTGAAGAAATGCTAATAGTATATCAGGAAGATGAACTTATTAAAACACCTTTAAGAGATATAACTGTCTCAACGGAATGAAAGGAAGAGAGGTTTACAAAAATCCAAATTGAAGAAAATGATTAAACGCTTTCTATTGTAAACAGATCTACAAAGTGATCTGCAAAATTGATCTACAAAAGGGATTTGCAGAATTGATCAACAGAATGATTTGCAAGATTGATCTACAAATTGACATGTATTACATGATATTCTTGACATTGTTGATATAATTAACATTAATAACATTATTGACATTAATAACATTATCAACATTGTTAACATAATTAGTATAATAGATATAACTTATTTATTTTATATATTTATTTATTGTTATATGTAATTGAAAAGATATAAATACAGTAGATTTTAGAACTTGTAGAAAAGTAAAATTCAACTCGGCTGTGTGCAATAATTCTCTTAGAAACATCTGAATAGCTGTATGCTCTTTTATCTTTGTGAAAACCTTTTTTTTTTCTTTATCTTATTTCTTTATATTCTTTATTTCTTACTTTTCTTTTTACCAATAAACTATATTATTATTTATCTTATATTGTTATTTTACGATACTAATGACTGAAAATTAGTATTAACGCAAGATTAACAAAGGATTTAGCTTTAAGACTTTGCAGTGCAATTTATGGAGAGCTTCTGAAGGTTTATCGATCAAATGTATTTTAGAAACAAAGGTGATTATAGGTAAACGATAGAGT
>CAMKVN010003592.1:0-10094 GCA_946474995.1 Funneliformis geosporum
TAAGAAGGGAAATAGGTACAAATAGAAATTATTAAAAAAGACAAATACAACTCTATAAAAACCTAAATGTCCAGTTATTTCCAGATATAACGACCACCTGACCAAAGAAGACGCGTCTAAAGAAAGGTCTAAACAGAGGCTCTTCATACATATAGATTCATAAGTACAGAAAAAATATCACATAAAATCTACTATGAGAACCCTACGATGAATCAACAGATAGTAACCTATACCCTTTACCTGGTTATCAGGAAGGAACGGATTTAGACGAAGCGGACTTACACTGAATAAGCAAATGGAAATGACCACCCGGAGCTCCATTTAAAACTACGATAGGCTGACAAAATACAAACCAAGTGGTAGCTACTATCACACTATATAGAAAACAAGGAATCGAATAGTAGTTATTTTATACAAATCGGTGCGATATTGATCGAGATCGTACATTTTTTGTTTATTATTTTTTCTTAATATGAAAATCATGTAATATGATGTCATTTTGACTATTTCGTGACTTTAGTCTTCAATAGTTGAAATGATTTCGACTATTTCAACCATTTCGGATATCCGAAATGATCCATTTCGACTTCATGTATAGTCTAGATGTTTTCTTTTGAAAACTTTGACCATCAAGAACATTTTCAGAAGAAGTTTGAGTTTTTATTTCTTAAGGTATGAAGCTTTGAATGAGGTTGATGATATATATTCATTATTATTCAAGACAAAACAGGTAGCTTCCCAATGTATGAAGCATCTTTCGTATTTAGAAAAATGAGATAAATCTATAAAGCATTGAAAATGTGAAGCTCTAAAAGCATTTTTTAGAATTTGTTTGGATAAGGTATTAATAGGAGATTGTTTATAACAAATATTATACTTTATGTCTAAAGCGTTAGAATTATAAGAGATCATATTAGAGAAATGTTGCTTTGCCAGTTGATTTGCAACATCATTATGTTGATTACCATTGTGAACTTTAACTTTAGTAAAGCTGAGAACTAAGTTCTTATGAGATATAAGTCAGAATAATACGTGTTATATAGAATGATAATCTATCTTGAAGGTTAGGTTATTAGGTAGTTAGACAGTTAGGAGATATTAAAAGTGCTCGAAGTTTTGTATAGTAATCAGAAAATCAGTGCAAATTTTATTGAAGAGGCATTAGAAACTGTAATAATAGCAGCAATGATAGCTGCCAGTTTAGTTAATGAAGAATTAAATAAAGAAGCATTCAAAGTGGTATTAAAAGATATAGGAGAAAGGTTCAAAGTAGTGAGTAATTAGGCAATTTCCATTCTGGATAAGCTGATACTGGCATTGGTCAAAGAGCCATCTATATAGAACTAGAGAGTAGAAATATTAATAAAGAAATGTGCAATGTAAGAGAGAGTATTTATAGACATAGAGTCAAAAATGTAAGTAAAATCAATAGAAGTAAAGAGTGAAGTAGAATAAGAATTAGTCAAAACAGAAAATGCATAAAATGCTAAATCGAATAACATAAATTGTGAAAGACTACATCTAAGGCTAATATTACGAATTAGATTAATATTAATAAAGCCACAATGTCATTAATTATAGGTAAAGTGATATTTTTATTATTTTTTTTTAAATATGCGATAGTTTTGCTAAATATTTATTGAAATGATAAATTTATACAAAAGTACAAAAACAGATACATAAGATAACAAAAATTTCTATTTATTCTAATCTAGATTATTATCAAAAAAAAGAAAAATATATCAAAACCAATTTTGTATATTTTTAGATTAATTACCTGTAAAACAAATAATCTTAGCAATCTAGGAGAAGGGTCCAGTCACTACCAATCCAAAAATCTAACCAAGAGATACTATGATGAAATGTATAAATAAATTGTGAAGAAATATTAATGAGCTGTTTAGAGAATGATTTAATAAATCCTAAAATATTCCAATTGTTTTTTTTATTACTGAAAGAAATATTATAATGTTTTTCGTATGTATTAAGTAATAAACATTTATTTTTCCATATGTCTTTAGTGCAATTGTATGCATAGTGATAAATTAAGGACAAAATGGTATTGGTGATTTGTATAGAGTTTATTAAAATGTTAATTTTATTAAATAAGGATCAGGGTATAATGTCTTTGATCATATCAATAAATGTAAACTGTAATGTATGTGGTAAAAGGTCTCATATTTCATCTATCAAAGAAGGTTGTAAAGTATCATCTAAAATATTATCAATGCCAATTGTTTGTTGTAAAGTAGTAAGAAGGAGCCTTTGAGTTGAAACTGTAGCATTATGGGTATCATTTCTACTAACTGAACAAAATCATATATTGTAAAAATTTCTTTGATAACGTCATATGCTAAACATTAAAGGTTTTAAAATAGAAATTGGGATGTCTATTTTTAAGAATAGGTAGTATTTGGATCATTTCAAGAAGAAGTTTCAACTTTTATTTATTAAGATAAGAGGTCTGAAAAGACATTATCAATGAATTTTCATTATCGTTCAGTACAAAACATATAGCAGTCCAATGTATAGATTGCTTTTCATATTTAGTGAAGTATAGAGAGTCAATAAATTGTTTAAAGCATGCAGCCCTACATGCTTTTTAAAAAATAAATGAGGTAAAATGT
Organism: Funneliformis geosporum; assembly: GCA_946474995.1. NCBI lineage: Eukaryota > Fungi > Glomeromycota > Glomeromycetes > Glomerales > Glomeraceae > Funneliformis > Funneliformis geosporum. Next base: position 2,628 of record CAMKVN010003592.1, read on the forward strand.
GGACTAGATTCTATTGGTAACAGAATACGTGTTTGTATCCAAGAGTTTTAGTATCATAAAACAGAATATTGGCTGAATTGCAATCCTTTGCGAGCAAATCCACATTGATATTATATGCATCAGATCTATGAGCTTATATTTTAGTAAAAAGAATCTTAAGTTGTTTAGCTGAGATCAACTTGAAAAGAGCATGTCAAATATTGTGGTAATCTATTTTGTATATTGGGTTATTGATAGGATAAACATCCAAAAAATGTTGAAATCTCTCGAAATTATGAATAGTGACCATTGAATCAGTGCAGATGTTAACTATAGCATCAAAAGGTATAGTAGTAATGGTAGCTACCACAGTAATGAGCTCTGCTAAAGACGCATTAGGTGAAAATGCTTTTAAAAAGAGATAGGAGGATTGATCAAATTAGTAAATAACCAAACACATCTCATTCTAAATGAAGAGATACCTGTATTAAGAAAAAAAACCATCAGTATAAAACTGAAAGTAAGAGGAATTATACAGAGAATGTGTAATATTTGAGAGTGTAGTCATCAAAGAAGCATCAAAAAGAGAAGAAAAATTAATAGAATCTATAAAAGAATTTGAAGAAATAATAGATGAATTAAAATATGCCATATATGCTAAGTCATAAAGCATAAAATGAGAAAATCCGCATTGAAGTCCAACTGATCAGATAGGGTTAACATGTATAAAGGCATAGAACATTTTGTTATATGTGAAGAGACAACCACTTCTTCTATATTGAGCATTAATGGAAAGCGTTGAAAAAGTGTTAGTATCATTAAAAGAGCATCTGTTATATATCACCATCATAGTCATATAGTTTTCTGCTTTTAGAAGGTTAAAATGTTATAGAGTAAAAAGTTGATTGTTAGCATATATGGTTCTGTCAGCAACAGCTAGTTCTAATATTGAATGCAAACAGATGACAAAGTTATTAATATTATTAGTTTTGACCGAAGATGGAATAATGATAGAAAGTTTATGTTTATATAACAATTGAAAGATAGTTGCAATTATTCTAGTAATGGGATCCATATTAAAGCATCTTTCTATATGTTAACACCACTTAGGAGTTTGAAGTAGTATGCGTCAATTATTATATACTCTAGTGTTAGCATATATAAATAAAAATCATACAGGTAAGAAATATTATATAAAAAAGGTGAGTGAAAGGTGAAAATTGTTGTATCTTTAGATAAGATCAGCTTTGATTTGAGAAGATAACTAACTGTGTCTATTTGTTGATCACAAAACTTTTGACCTAAAAATGTGAGTTGCATTTTATATAACAATCTTGGAAAAAGAACAATGTTGTAAATATAAATCATCTGTTTGTTAATAAGACTTTTGAGCATCATAGTTTTGCATGCTGTATGGATTTCTTGATGAAATTGTTGTTATATGTATTATTTGTTATGAGATATAGAAATCCAGATTCCTAGGTATCTAATTGAGAAATTTTATTTGACTAGTATAAGATTAATCAGTGCAGATGGAAGTTGAAAATGAATAGTATTTTGATTTTTGAATAGGAAAAAAGGATAAATTTGGTCTAATTGATCTGGATCAAGTTTAAAGTATAGAAACTGTCTGCAATAGTCATTAAATTATTAAGTAATACTTTAGAATTGCTAAACTAAAGGGTATCATTCATATAGGCAAAAGCAGGTACATGTATTTTATTATGATGTCGTGATGATAAGATCACGTGTAAAATAGGTGAATCCATATAAAGGTGATAGCTCAGATCTGTAGCTTATACTCAATATAAAAGGTACTCAAAATAGATACACCATAAAATTGATGAAATAATTTTCCCTTGATCAATATCAGAAAGAATAGGGTATATTAGTGTAGTACCGTGCGCTGTTAAGACTTAATTAAAATTAAAAGCAAAAAGTGATGAGATTAATTATCAGGTAGATGGAGTCTTATTAATGCTTTATAGAGTATTCTAAGATTGACTCTATCATAGGCCTTGGACATATTCTGAAACAGGATCATAGGTAAGGTTGCTAGACGAAATCAAGAGTTTAGACAGACATCTAAATGATAAAAGTAAAACTTGGTTAAATTATATTAAAACCTTATTAAAAAATTTGCGAAATTTGGAAAAAGGTAAAACCATATCAAAGCTTATAAAAATGGCAAAACTATATCAAATACTTAGTAAAGATTTAGCGAAACTAAAGGTTTAACCGTTTTGCCAAATCCAAAATGAACTTAGACAAGCAACCTTGATCATAGGTTATTTTGATGAAATTGAACATCCTTTTTAATGTTATCAAAAATATATATTGGGTCCTTCGTATATCTGTGAAAAAGGCCAGCAATGTTGTATTCCTTAAGGGCTTAATGTTGAGATAATATTGATAATAATCTATTATTGATTAATTTCACAAGCGCTTTCTTGGGCATTCCAATAATGTGATAGGTCTTGTGTTATTAAGATTGTATTCCTATAGCTTAGATTTTGTGACTAGGTAAATAAAAGTGATACTTCATGCGTCTAGAAGAATAGCAGTAATGATACAATTACAGATAAAGGTCCAGAATAGTTTTATGGTCTGAGGTCCTAAATTTTTAAGCATTTCATTCGATATTTTGAATAGTCTTGAAGCTTTGTTATTGCAGAGCTCATCTATCACATTATACCATTCTTCTACAGTAGGTGCGAACATTAAATTGTTATATGGGAGGCGGTCAATAGAAAAGGGAGAAATCCAAATTTTGGTCAAAATTTTTTTAATTAGTTCACTTCACTAATCATAGTCATGTGAACAAAATTAGCTTAGTAACTAAAGTTACTAAAATTTTCAGATTTCCCCTTTTTCTACTGACCACTTCCCATATATGAAGGGATTAATATAATCTATAAGCTGATATTATTATTACCAATCATCTGAAACTATCCTAAAGTGATGCAAAGTACCTGTGACTCTCTAAAAATGTTGATTAGTTTCTTGAATCATATTTATTGGATAAGTTAATAGGCCTTTATTGTCATTAGAGCTATCAGACATCTGTTCAGGTAGATGACATTTCTTTTACGATTTATAAGCGAGTCAATCATATTCTTTTAGTTGTTTTTATAATTGTAACATCATCTCTCTAAAGCTAGTTTAATTGAGAAGATCTTGAATTCTTATTCTATAAGTTTGGCTTTCGTAATGTGAGCTTGATATAATTGATTGATAAGATCTTTGTTGATTAGAACTCATGTTACAGCTAATTTCATAATTTATGGACCATTAATAATTTTTCAGTCGCATTCAGTCGCAATATTTTCTAGTAATTTTATTATAAAATATTTTCAGTCACATTCAGTCGCAATTTATTAGTGGTCCACGAATTATGAAATTAGCTGTAAAGGATTCATGTGTGCTATTAAAGTGATCTTAAATCAGTAATAGGTAAATTATAGAATAATAATAATTATATTTCTCATTAAAGACATTCGTAGATGCAATTTATAAGGTTAGTTTCTTCTATTTTTGAATGTATTTTAAGGATCTATAAGTTTTTTTGAGAAGTTTGAGTCAAAAATCTTTAATATGATTATTAAATTATTTATTGGAAATGGTTTTTTTTGCTGCAGTAATTATAATGGATTGAAATATATTCCAACAAAAATTAATATTTGATTTAGATTGAAGACAATTGATGTCAAAGTCTTTAATAGGACTAGTTTCCAATAATTGATCAGAGCGAGAAGTGAAGTTATTCCATTTTTCTTGTGTTATTAAATCAATATTAAAAGATGTTTTCTTAATAGGAGAAGTTAAAGTATTATTATATAATTGTAAATATTCTAAGAATGTAACAAGAACATGATAATCAGATAGGTCAGTTGCAATAGAGAACTGTGAAATACTTTGTATGGCTAATTCAGTTGAGCAGTATACATGATCAATTCTGCTAGGTTTATAGCCAGATCAATAAAAGGTCGTAAGTCTAGTATTTGCGTCATCATAACAGATGCTACCAATATTGAATATATTCCATTGGACGAGAAATCAGAAGAAATGATTTGAATGCATTAGATTATGGCTTCTTTTATATTCAGCATTGAGGTCGCCAATTATGATAATTTGCATATTCTTTATATTCTTTTCAACAGCTTGTTTGAATAGATCAGCTATCTTATTATATAATTTTTTTTAGCAGATTATCTGAAGAGGTGATATAAATGTTGATTAATTGAATATGATATTTATTTTGTAATTGCAAATTGATGTAGAAGATGTGACCCTAGAATCCTTCATGATGATAAATATGATCAGCAATATATTTTTTAAGGATTCAACTAAAACCAGTTCATTGATTATTTAAATTAGATTGTATGTTAAAGAGAGTATAATATGACTTGTCGAGATTTTTGTTAAATGAAAAAATTGATTATTTGGAATGGAATTTAATATCTTGAAGAGCAATAAATATCACATTGATATTGTTGATATAGGTTTATCAAGAGTTAGGATCATTTAATGAGATTACATTATAAGTGGCAATAGTAAGTGTAGATAATAATGAATGTGGTAATATATTATTAAAGGTACCAGTATTTGTATTGCTACTAATCATTAAAATAATAAGGAATTAAGTGGAAATAACTCATTAGATATATCTGTGAAATCTTTAGGTTTATTCAACACACTAATGGTTATTCTATGACTTTCATGGAGTTGTTCAGCACCAATCATCAATTGTTGCATTATATCAACTGCTTTTAGCGTTTGGTGACATTTTCTTATAGGTTACATTTAAGGTAAGTGTTCTCTTCTTTGAGATTATCTATATCAATCTTGTGTGAAATTACGATTGATTCAGAAGTATCAATACCAGCTTTTACAACATAGTTATCTTTTTCCATTTTTCACCTATTAGGCAGGTATTAATAGTAGCGGCTTGTTTAGGGAAGGTAGAGTAGACATTTAAGAGTGTTTTTATGGTTGTAATGCATTTATTAGTAAATTTAAAGTCATTGTGTAATTGTCCTAATTGACTTGCAATAGCATCTAATTTCATTATGAGTTAGTCTAATTTATTAGAGTTATTATGGTTGAAGATATCATTTAACCAGTTTTCTATATTCTTTAAGTGAGAGATGAACATATTCAATCTCATCAGCTCAGATTCATATACATGGATGCTTGCATCTAGGAAATTATCGTTTGAAATTTAGTTATCAGTTTTTGCGTTTAGTCATGTAAAAATAGCTTTGAATGTGAGTTTGAAATTCTTTAGTTCATTATCTTTTCCATTACTCATCACGTAGGCAAAGGAGACAAATTTGGAGAATAGTTTAGAAGGTGCAGTATAGTTTTTAAATTGGGCAGATTGGTATCATTAATATAAATTTTGAGTTTACCGGTCTTTGGAAATGTGTCTGGCTTTTTTACAACTGTCTAATCGGTAACCTGATACTGAGCAAATAAAGCAAAGTTTACTACTTGGGTCTGTCCAAATAAATCTCTTTCAATCTAAATAGATGGTATTTTCATTTTATGCGTCATTTAGATTTTGTTTGGATTTGAAGTAAAAAACAGCAAATTGGAGGTTTCTATAGTTTGCCTTAGATTTTAGGATTACAAAAGCTATTACTTTAACTGCTTTTCCTATTAGGATTACTTGCTGACCATTTGTATCAATCGGTAAGTTAGTAAGCTTCAGTGAATATTTGGACTTTTTCCTAACATTACTATTTGCAAGTGTACAGCAGTATATACAAACTATGTCTTTCAGAATAAAGTAACTATGTATATTATCTAATTGAGACATATCTGTTCCTTGTTCAAAAGTTAATGTGACCTATTGCCATAAATTTTTAGTAGTTATTATACAATAAGCTATTTTACTGAAAAAGGCAAAAGATAATCTAACATTCTGGACTGGTATTGAGATCAGGATCTTAGTGATCTTGATCGACAGTTCAGGGTAAATTTAGTCACATTTGTTATAGCCAAAGAGAGGAATGTGTGATTGCCTAATTGGATAATCTGCATTATTATTGCAAGTTCATAATTTACACGTGTTGAAAAGCTAATTCAAAAAATATTGATTTGTTTATTTTCAGGGTGGGGTTTAACAGATGCACTAATAAATAAGGTTAATTGGATCCATTGAAAATCTTATTGGCTGCATTAATCTTTTCTTTGTTTGATCGATCTGCAAGAAAATCTTCACTAGTGCAGTAAGCAAAGAATATGGGTATCATCCTCCCTCTCAAAATTAATAATATTATTAGTGTTAGGGCCTTTAGGTCCCAAGAAATTTTCTGAGATGTCATAACTTTTGTCTTCATCGTATTTATCGTCAGTTAGAGAAATAATTTTAGGTTGTTTTTTTTGTCGCTAGAAGTTGAGAGAACTGGATTAACTTCTATTTTTATTTCTTTAATTTTATCATTTTCAGTGTCATTGTCTATTAAAGGTGTTGAGTGGTTTGGGGTATCAAGTTGAAGTTTCTTTGATGCTCTTTCATTATTTGGTGAGCCAGAACAACCGCATTGATTGGGTTATTGTTAAAATTTTTTACTTTTTGATTGCTAAGGCATAGTCAAGTGGATCAGCAAAAAGAGTTTTTGTTTGGAATCAGAAATATTTTTATTATTACTTATTATATCAATATTATACAAATAACATATTCTGATTAGTAACATTTTATCAAATTTTTATAATACAAGTAATTTTATAATTATTTATTTTATATAAGTAAGTAATGCCAATTAATTATAATAAAAAGAATTTTTATTATTGATATGATTTATATTAATATAATATATTTAATTATAAGAAAAATACATTTATAAATAATAAAACTTTTGATTATTATAAATTTATTAAATTTAATTATTTACTATATTTAATAAGAAAAAAAGTCTGCTTCTATTAAAAAAAAATTAGTAAAAAACCTGAAAAAATATTACTAAAAAAAACTTAATTTGTAAACTTATCTTAGCCAATAAGCAAGAAAAATCCATCCTTATTAAAGAATAAAAAATTAGTAAAAATCTGAAAAACTATTATTCTGATTTGTAGACTTACTTTAACCAATAGTAAGAAAAATTAATTTAATTAAAAAAAGAAAAAAATTAGTAAAATCCAAAAAATCATCCAAAAGAGTTCTGATTTGTAATATACCTTAGCTAATAAGCAAGAAAAATCTACTCCTATAAAAAAAATTAGTAAAAATTCTAAAACCACTATTTCAATTTATATACTTACCTTAACTAGTATTCTGCAAAAAATCTGATTCAATCTGACAGATTTGGATTTGGATTCAGATTCGATCTGTCAGATTCCGATTTGGATTCAGATCTGACTTGTTGGATTTGAAATAAAAAATGCCACCCCAAAGTCAAACGTGGCATTTAGGGATGCTAATGGTTATGGTCATGACCGGTCATAACCGGTCATAACCGTGACCGATATCGGTCGGTCAAAGGC
>CAMKVN010003593.1:0-10090 GCA_946474995.1 Funneliformis geosporum
CAAGAAAAGTTTAAAAATAGTAGCAAATTTAATTGGTTTAAATATCAGGGGTAAATTTTAATTGCTTATTATCAAAATTATAAAATTATCTTGAAGCTTGATTTTGCTAGAGACGAACCCATATGGTCTGAGTCAGTATTGTTGATCACGTGGAATAAAACACATTCTGGCATATATATGTGTAAGAAAGTCATCTAGTTATTATTAGTCAGTGTTAAAAGAAAAACCGGTAAGTTTCAGTTCATATTGTTGTTGTAAAGTGATCTGCATTGGGTCGAGATCGGTTAGTTCAACTCTGAGAGCAGTTTTGAGAAATTTGATTGACCAAAGTTTATCGTAGAATGGTTTGATAATGTCAGTATTTTTGAATACTATGAAAGCGATCTGCTACAGGCCCTTGATGATCATTGATCACTTTATATCTGAAAAATAGTTTTGTAACATGTCAGATTTAATAAATAGAGAATATCCGATACTTTAAGAGTCCTTTCTTTTTTGGCATCTTGTTTGAGTTTTTTAGCTGTAGGGTCAACGATGGTAAATATAGGATTATGTTATGTTTCCTGTACTTTTGTGATAGCATATATCATTTCTTCTATCGAACAAAAATAGATTGTGAATTTTCTAAATTTAAAAACATAGGTGGAATCTTGATAATCATTATATCTAACAAATAAGAAATTAATAAAAATGTGTTTTTCTGCAATAGTATTTTCTTTTATATCTGAAGTATTATTATTCGCGAAAAAATGAGTAGAAGCAGTAATGATATTGTAAGTAGCCCCTTATTTTTCTTGGTCATGTGACCCTTTATTTTGTTCAATTTCATCAGATCAAGATTGTTTTTGTTTTCCTTTGTCATTGGTGGGTAAAATATATTCAAAACCAGTATCTTCAAATATGTTATCAGTGTTATTAAGGGTAGTGTATAAAATCTAAGTTAAAATTTATGTGCACAAATTGATTAATTATTACTAAAATAAGAAAATCATAACATTTTCTTAAGTACAATTACCTTTTTTATACATAATTTATCTATTTTTAGTAATAATTTGTGCATATTTTATGTTGTATAATATGTATATACAAAAAATTAATATGCATATAGATTTTATACACTGATTAAAGGCATATATAGAGTCACTTGTGGTTTGTTTTAGAGTATTAGTGTTGAAAGGAGTGGAGTTCAAAATTGTATCAACATCCATTTCTAAGGGCATGTTATTAGAAGAAATATTGTTATCAGTTGACTGTTCAGTTAATGGTTTATTATTGTTTATTGTCACTATATTTGAAATATTTTTTTGATTTTTAGGTCGATTAAATCTTTGTTCGAGATGTTAAAGTTCTTTGTTTTTTTGAAGAAATACTATTTTCATTAGTTTCAGTTATTTTAAAAGAGGAGCTTAAGTTGTTGGAATTATGAACTGAAGTATTTCGTTTATTTTGTTGATAAGTTTTTTTTGGTTATTGTTTGGAGGAAATTGCTCTAATTACTAGCATAATTTTATTTTTTATTCGATCTTTTTTAGTAAACTAGACGTTTGCCTATTTCGAAATACTTGCGATTATATTTCAAAATCTGGACTTCTTTATTTAAAGTAGAATTTATTGATTCATAATTTCAGCCAATAATACAATTGTGATTATCTCAAGATTAGATGATCTGAAATCAATGAATGGATTCGTCTAGTCGCGAGAAATCGAATAGTAATTATTTCATACGAATCAGTATAATATTGACCGAGATCGTTCATCTTTTATTTTTATTTTTTTTATATATAAAAAATTATATGATATGATGTCATTTCGACCATTTTGACTTTTACCTCCAATAGTCGAAATGATTTCAACCATTTTGACTATTTTGGATATCTAAAATGATCTATTTTGACTTCATGTATAATTGTAACATTAATTATTCAAGAATATCAAGATGATGAAATAATTAACATATCAGATAATAAATTATTTAATGATTCTGAAGATGTAGATCATGATATTGCATCAATTCGTTATGGTAAAAAATAATGAAAATAATAAAATTTTAAATAAAGAAAATATTAACGATTTAGAATAATTCATTAATAATACTATGGATTTTGAACAAATCTTGAAAAAAAAACATTCATTTTTAATAAAAAAGCTAAATAGAAATTAAATAATATTTTCAATTTTGAAAAACTTCAACCACCAATATATGGGGCCTTTGCAATAGAAAGGGGGGAAACAGCCGGGAAAAATTAATTTTACTTTATATGCCAAATATGGTTTTTATGCTGAAATATGTTCAAATTTAGCATTAACTCACTTTTGATTTTTTCGGCTGTTTCCCCCCTTTCTATTGCAAAGGCCCCATATTTGTTATTATTAAATAGTAAATATTTTTTTTTTTAATATTTATTTATCTAAAATATTAATTTTATTTATTTTTTTTAGACAAAATGAATTAGTTTAAAATATTCTAGTAATTTTCATTTTATATAAATGTATTTGTTTTAATAAAATATTAAATATTAATGATATTGTTTAAATAAGTTTAATAATTTTATTTTATTCTTTTACTATATTAATTTTCTAAAAAAAAAAAAAAAAAAAAAAAAAAAGCATTTTAAAAAATTTTTCCTAAAGGTATGAATACCTTCTAGACCCCCATTTGCATATTTATTTATTAATATAATAATATTCTTTTATTTATTTTAATTTAATTTTTTTGTTTTATTTACTATTTACTTTATTTATTTTATTTATATTTACTTTATTTATTTGTCCAAATAATTGGATATTTTTAAAATTATATTGGAAATTTGAACATATATCCAATTGAATATCCAATTGTTAAATTAGACAATTAGTCTAACATTGATAGTCTGTTTATAACCTTATCATCAGAGCACACTTTTCCTATACTATTACATCTACAATTATGATATGAAATACTAAGATTTATGATAAACCATGCTTTGAGATGTTTTGTAATCAATTTATTATTAACAATCTTTGGATTAATTGTTTCATTTTATGATATTATGGATATTTAAACACAGATTTGCTATGATTGTTACCATATATGCTGTTCAAAACATACTAGTAGTATCAGGTTATCTTTGAATATGAATATTATAATAATCGTCTATGTTCAGAACAAACAAAATTTCTGAATATTTTGTAAGGACTTTTTCTACATATTCCCTGTATGCATCAGAAATTCTTTTCTTTTTACAATCTATTGATCTCAACATTGTAGATACGTCAAGATTAACCATTATATTCAGATTTCATTACTTGTACCTACTGAATCTAAATAAAATTTAAGATTGAATTTGAATGAATTAATTTTCATATTATGTAGTGAAGCAAGTAGATGATAAATTAAAACTATCCATTTTTTCATATGGTTTATCGTTTGCTCATTACATTTAAGCAGTCGAGCTGCCAAATAAAAATAGTCAAAGAAATCCTTCAGACTTGGTTCAAGATCTTGAAATATTCTTTGCATTTCATTGAATGTATATAATGGCTTTTCTTTATTTGAATGCTTTCTTTCGTAAAGGATCCTTGCCATTTTCTTGATTGCTCCAAAGAGATTGATATTATTGATATTTATATTCATCTCTTCCTTATGTGTAATGTTTTCGTTCATTGATTTTTACTCGCTTGAAACCTTTTTTTAGAGGATTTTCTACAAATTACATATAACATATATTACATAAAACAATACCTTCCTCCTATGTTACCTTTATTAAGTCATTACTTTTAGCTTCTTTTCACTTTTCTCCTTTAATAAATGAAATTTGAACAAATTAATAGTTTGGCATTCTACACATTTCTTTGTCTCAGACATGTCTTTAATATGTAAATAGTAATGTAAAGATATAGGATTAAAAAAATATATTGTAATAAGGTGCGAATGCTTTAAGTTTGCTTATGTGAAAAAAGGTTATGCAAGCCACTTGAAAAAGTACTGTAAAATGTATTAAATTAAATTGTGTAACAATTCGTCTTGATTTGGACGGTATTATTAAGTTATATGGGAGCTGATCTATTAAAAGTGGGTTACGAGACATAGTAAATCACATGATCCGTACCTCAATTTTAATAGAATATTATCCATATAATGATGATCTACCGCAGTAAAAATTGCCATTTTTTTGTACAACACATAAATCTACTGATATATTTTTAAAATTGCTTAATTAGTTTTGATAATCATGATAAATATAACCAAAAACCTTCTTTTTAAGACCTTTGATCCAATTTATATATTTTTAAATAAGTTGAATTTTTCTTTTTTCAGATATATCTTCAGATATTATATTATTATTCTCAAATGCTTTTTAGATTAAAATTTTTTCATTATAATAATTTCCATATAAAGTTATTTTTTTTATTCAATTTTATTCAATTATTTCTTTTTATTTAATATCAAATTAAAATTTTCCATAAGAAAATTACTAATCAAAGTAACATAATCATATGCGGCGTCTCTTGTTAATTTGAGGACGTGTATTGTCATTTTTAAAACCGTGAACTTGTTGGAGAATAGAAGCAATATAACCAGCAATTTGATTTGCTTGTTCCATATCTTTACTATCAAATTCACATTGATGTGGACCAGATACTTCCACTATTGGATCCGCTGGAGAGCCAGCCCATCGAATAAAATACCATTGTAATGCATTTGTCACAATTCCATACATAAGAACCGGAACATCATCTATATTATCTATTTCATCTATATTATGCTTTCGTGCTAATGTCTAAAAAAAATATTAAGTTATACATTAAAATAACAATAAAAAAAAGTAATAATAGTAAATGCTGTATAATAATCTCTTGACCTCTACAGCACTGTGTAATTGCACAATGTTCTGGGCAGCTCCTTTCTCAAAATCTTCTTTCTTAACTTCTGAAACCAACATAACTATATCATCACTTTCCAAATAGACAGCATAGTCAGTGGGGCCAAAGCCACAGGATCCATCAAGCCACTCTTCAGCTTTAAGTTGAAGACTTTCTTCTATTGATTGGACACATTGTATCATGAAAGCAGAAATGAACTCTCGGCAGGTTGATTCATTTCGGACAACATGTTTGAAAGTACGTTTCTTTTTCTTAAGCTCATCAATAAGTAATTTGAATTCATATGCATTAATTTCAGGTTTAAGTTTTGAAGCTCATCATCTGTGATATAAAAAATCATATGATAAACCATAAACAATGGCACAAAAACGGTTTCTCGAATGAAAAAAATAATACCTATTTTAAATTTACGAACATCGCCTATGGAAGATCCGTCCTTATGCAAAAACTTCTTGAGAACTTCGCCTATTCCCAGTCACCATATGCTTTATTACCTATAGAAGAAAAAAACTAAATGAGAATTCATGAAATTGTTATATCTAATCTAATATCAACCTTTAACCTGAATAGAAAGACTTATTTCACGTTCATCACTGCCTTCTGGAGGTTTAATTTTTGCTACTATTTTATTGAGTGCAAACTCATTCTTGATCACTTCCTCTTCGCTTTCCTTTTTATATTGGGAGTTGCCTGAACTCAAGGTTTCCCATTTCGTTTCAGCTTCATAGCGTATAAGGTACCAAAGACCACTGTTGGTGTGGAAGCCTTTCTTTATACCATGATGTGGATAGACTGCAGCGAACAACGACTACAGATAGAAGAAAAACATGAACACGAGACGTATAGGTGTAACAAAATACTTAGAAATAATTAACTTGAGAGTCAGATAAAGGGTAACGCACAACAAGAGGATCCTTGTCAGTTGCATTCAAAGTATACCCGGAAGAAGAGGTGTAATACGGTCATTGTATCTAAAGAATTCGAGTTTGTCTGGATGAACATTTTTAAGAATTTCTTTTTTACAAAGTTCAGGGCTGATATCATCTAAGTCAATTTTGTCAAGCTCTGACTGTTGTCTCATAACGCTCTAATATTAAAGATGATTCCATTTTCAGAGAAACAATACATAAATGTAGAAAGAATCGGCAATTTATAATCACGAAATTTACTGCGCATTTTGAAATCATAAAATGATGATAATCTTTAAATTTAATTTACATCTGTTCCTATAGTTCTATCATCTTAAATGTTGTGCTTAACACCTTAATTATTTCAACCTAAAGGAATCCATTTATAAAAATTATTATATTGAATCAATTAGTCTTCTTTGTTGTATTTTTAATTCTTTTTTCCATGTAATTTGAAAAACCAAATGCGGAATCAATCTATCGAGCATCGAAATTTAAGGCCGAGAAAAAACGAAGGGCTTTCTAAGCATACTATGGTTACCTCTCGTAAAATTTTTTTACAAATTTATAGAAATGTGCCAAAAATCTTGTCCCAACATTTTATTCGGCAACCTTATCCATATAATAAAGCTATTGTGTTAAATTGGTCACCTCTTATTAAATCATCAAATTTTTTACGAACTTTTGAAGAAGCTTCCTTGTCTATTAATTTAAGAATGTGGAAATGGAGGTTTGCAATAACTAATCATACGAGACGAAAACATTCAGCTCTTGCGCTAGTAACAACGAAAGGAAAAAAAAGTCAAACAGATTTGGAAGTATTTTATACATGTGATCAAATTAATCAGCGTTATCTTCAACATTTAATCGATTGTTTTCGAAAAAATTTGGAAAGAAGGAGGAGTACTAATGACATATTTTTAACATATGACGATTTATCAAAAAAGGATGCTTTGCGGTTACTTAATGAGAATGATTACACACAATTAATAACACGATTGAAAGATTACAATTCGAAAGATTTTGCATTACATTGGTTAAATCGATTTTTTAGTGATATGAAATCCGCCAAATTGAATTTGTCACTAAATACATATGGATTAATGATAGTGATGTATGGGAAGTGGGGAGAATATGACAAGGCAGAAAATATTTTTGTTGAAATATGTCAAAAGAACATTTCATATGATGTTTACACGTATAATAAATTTATTTATATATATGCAAATATAGGTAATTTGCAGCGCGTTTATCAATTATTACAAGATATGAAATCCAAATCGATTCATCCGAACCTTTCAACTTATAACATCATTATTTTGGCATATGTACGAAATAAGAATATTACGGGAGCTCTAAGCTTATTATATGAAATTGAAGAAAAAGGTTTACAACCTGATGTTGTAACTTTTAATACCATTATCAATGGACTTTTGCAACTTAATGATTTTAAGAGTGCGGAAAGATGTTTTGAAAAAATGTCATCCATGAGAGTTAGACCCAACGCAAGAACTTTCAACACATTAATGTCAAGTTATTCCAAAATGGGAGATTACCAATATGTGGAAAAACTTTACAATAAGATGATCGAAATGAATATTCAACCAAGTCCAGATTCATATTTTACATTAATGTCGGCTTACGTTCATTCTGGTAAGAAGCATCAAGTTTTAGAAATCATGAATCAATTAAAAACTCGTAATTGGAAAAGCTTACGAGTTTATAACATGCTTATACATTTGTACATAAGACTTGATGATTTTTCCATGGCACGTGAAATATTTTGTCAGATATCAGAATCAGCATTAAAACCGAATGTTGTTACGTTCAATACTTTTATCAACGGATATATTAATCGACAAAACCTGAAAGATGCAATTAAATATTTTGATGAAATGGTTAAATCTGGGATTTCTCCAAATGTTGAAGTTTACAATACGTTATTGAAGGGATATTTAAATGCTTACGGAATTTCAACTGTAGAAAAAATATTCACTCAAATGTCTACTCATGATATTGCACCTGATGTTATCACTTATAACACTTTGATACAATATATCAAGGGACAAAACAAAATAGATGATTTCGAAAGAGCGATTGATCAATATCGAATAATGGTTAAAAAATTGATTAAACCTTCTGATCGAACTTTTAACATATTGTTGAACTTGGTGATGATGAGGGACTTGAGGAGGGATATAATACATCATCGTCAACTTACTAAATACCAAGAATCTAAGGGACTGGAAGAATTGACCGTAAAAGATATTTTAAAAGAGATGAAATCAAAAGGTTATATAATAGATGTTGTTACTTATTCTATTCTGATAAAAAACTTTGTACAATATAAGAAAATGGATGAGGCCGAAAAATTATTGCAACAGATGACAAATAACGGCATAAAACCTAATCAATACATTTTCAATATAATGATTGACGGCTATAGCAAATCGTATAATATGATTATGGCACAACAAGCAGTTAAAAAGATGATTAATTCAGGATATCAGAAGGATCAAAAGGCATATACATCTCTAATTAATGGATATGTTAATATTGGTGAATTTAGAGAAGGTCAGAGGGAATTTGAGGAAATGAAACGAACTGGGATAATTCCTGACAACATTGTTTATTCTTCACTTATAGATATGTTCGCCAACGAAAAAAATATACGAAATGCACAAAAAGTTTTTGATCATATGCGTACACAAGGAATTCCTATGGATAAAATTACATATACTGTACTTATGAAAGCATATGCTTTAGATGGAAACATTAACGGCGCATGTTCTATTTATAATGAAATGATTAAAGAAGGGTGTGAACCAGATGAAGTGGTGATATCTACGATGTTATCTGCATATAAACGAGGAAAGAACATTAAGGGTGTGATTGATTTTCTTAAAGATTCTAAAATAAATATGTATCTCAACACACGAAATTACAATATTCTATTGAACATTCTTTCTCAGGAAAGAGACCTATCGGGGGCATATAAATTATTCATGAAAATGTTGGAAAGTTACGATCATTCATCGAAGTCTTCATTGCGAGTAAATATTACCATAAATTCACATACACAATTTCGACATCCACCACCTGATCTAGATAGTCTTAAAATAATCCTTAAACGATTCAGTTATAGAAGGCGATGGGATTTGATTATGCTAATATGGGATGCAACAGATCAAAGAGGGATTAAACCTTCTATTGAAGATTTTTTGATATTTATAAAAGCTTTTGCAATGGCGAGAGACAAGAAAAATTTGATGCAGATTTGTGAAAAATTTATAATTCAGGATCCTCCTTACCATCTTGTTTCTCATATGAAACAAATTCTTATTATTTATGGCATACCTGTTGGGTTTATAAACGAACTAAGTGAAAATTTAAAAAATAGGGATTTCACATGAATAATTAATTTATTTCTGCGTTTTGAATTAGAAAAATATATCTAAATTACTTTTTTTTTTAAAAAAAAAAAAGGTCGTTTTAATTTAACGACAAATAATAATAAATTAGTAAATAAATTAATAAAAGATTTTAACAATTATACCAATACATAGCCAAATTATATTTAACTTTTTACTATGAAAGGTTTATATATATCCTCTATGCTGCAAATTACTCTCGCGTCTTCTAACTTACTCTTTTGAAAATTTGTGAGAAGCATTGGAGTAGTTAAGAAGGTTATTAATTTTGCTCTTCTTTTTCTTAGTGTAAAATAAAAGAGAGACAATGTGAGAGACTAAGTACGCAATTGGAATTTAATTGTTTAGTATTTTTTGTTTGTTGTTATTTGAATGTTTCTTCCAAATAGCAGCTGGTGAACATTAAAAAAAATTCCCTGTGAAATTCCTAGGGTTGGATCGATCCGGTCCTTCCTAAAACCGTCTTGTTCCTTATTCTATTATGGCCCCGATGATCCTTTGGGCCGGTGGGTGAAATGGATGTTAATAAGGCGCAGTAATCGTTTGCCACACTTTACACCAGAATCTTATATAAATAAAATTATTTGTGAACTAGCATTTTTTTCGGTAGCCATGAGGGAAGGAAAGGATTTGACGAATTTTAGCTTGCTAGGATCGCCGCACTGAGGAGAATCGGAATTCAGTATGTGTTTTTAGTAGCCGGCCTACTGAAAAAATTTTCTACACTTAAATTTCATTAAGAAATCTAGCCAGTATTGGGGCTCCCTAAGGAACCACCCCTTCTTGTGATACACATCATGTTGGTAAACGGTGAGTCGTGATCTGTCGATCAATAATCATCATTTGTTTTTTTTTGTTAGAATCAGATCAAATATTCTTATCATTTTT
>CAMKVN010003594.1:0-10088 GCA_946474995.1 Funneliformis geosporum
TTATTATTATCTAAAAAAAAAAAAATTATTATTTATTCTATTTAATTAATCAAATATTCTCTCTTACCTATAATACATGCCTGTGTAATAATACTCTCTACACTATCATGTGTATTTGTATTTGCTCTTATTTTGCTATGCAGAGTTTCAACAAAATAATTATTAAAATTTACAAAGTATAATTTTATTGCTTCTACCATTAGATATTGATTATCTTTCCAATAAAAATAATCAGACAAAAATGCTAATGGTGTCTTATTATAATTTTTTCTTTTCCATTTTAGTGCAAATGTCTAAAAGGTGAAATATTGTTTCAATATGATCCAGAATGAAATAATAAGACATAAATATCAAGTGTAGCAGGAATTATGTTCTATATTCTATATCTTTACATGTATACATAAATTTTTGCATAATAATTTTTGATATTTGTTTCTATGCTTCACTTGTCAATTCTAATATTAAATTTATTCTCTATGGTTTAGGTTTTTTTGCAAAAGTTTTTTTTGAACTAAACACAAAGTGGAAAAGATTTTGAAAGAAGTCATGATGTAACATAATAGCTTTTTCGCAAAAATTTAAAGATACATGAAGTGGTCTAAGAATTGGAACAAAGCTTTATACATATGAAAGGATAGAAGATTGATTGTCTTGTAGATAAAAATGTGTAATTGCTATATATATGAAAAGTTGTCCAGACTAATCTGCTACAATTAGTGCAACATTTAATAAAAGATATTTTTTTAATGAAGGAATATTAGCAATGTTTTGCATGGCTTTGAGATAATCTGCAAGTAAATGTAAATTCATATTTTGTAAAGATATCATATGAACTCCTTTCATAGATCGTTCCTCTTTTCTTTTTTGAATTGCATCATTATATATATAAATAGTAAGTTGATCAATATAATTAAATTAATTTTGATTTATTGATTTTTGTATAATCTACTGATTTTTTCTAATATTATAGCTTGTATCAAAAATTCCACTATAATATATTTATAAATACCAACAAAGATTATCAGCATCAATATTTTTTGGATTTTGGATTGATATATTTTGATAAATAGTTGGAATTGGTGTACAATTGTCAACTAATTTCAAAAGACAAGATACAAATGTTTATCATTAGTGGTGATTGAAGTAATAGGTCGATGCATAGAATGAATGACATGATAATTATCAATGTTAAATATATAAAGATTATTATTCTATATACAGTATTTTATATATTATATAAAATAAACTTTTAATTAGTATTAATTTTCAAAGTTATTCTTTTTTTATATTAAAAATTATAATTTATTAATAAAATTAAATAATATTACATAATATTCTAACAAATTTTAATAATATAAAATAAAATAAATAAAAAATATATATTTTGTTTCATTTCGCAATTCTTTTTGAATAACTTACATAAATTATAAAATATTCATTAATTTTTTTGGGATGGTTTATTAATATTTCTTGCTTGAATTTATTAACTGTTTTAGCACATATGGTAAGACCTATTGATGATAAAGTTTCAATGCCTTCTCTTGAAGTTCCACATGCTTTTAAAAAAAATCCAATTTCAAGTTTTAAATTATTAACAAATTTATTACCCAATCCAGTAAGAAGATAACAAAATCCAACAGCAGACTTCTTTCTATTATCCAATGTTTTTTTTGATCTTCTTTTAGAATTCAATACATCTACAAATTTTTTAAAAAATCCTTGTAAACGTGGTTCTTGATTTTTAATCAAAGCACAAAAACTATCTGAATCTAATTCTAAAGGAAGACTTTGCTTTTTTTGTATATCATAGAGAACTTTAATTAAAAGCTTTAATTGTTCTTTAAAGTTAAAATCTAATAAAATTAATTAAATTAATTAAATTAATACATCTGGCAAATACTATTACGATATATAAAGAAATTCTAAATAAATTATATTACAATTACCTTTATTATTTTGATTACCATTTATCTCAAGAAAATTAGGGTTTATATTTGTATCAGGAACTGGTAAGTTGTTCAAAGGTAAAGTGGTATATTTATTTCAGTTTGGTTCGATAATATTGTTATAATGCATTTGACAAAGTTGGTCACCAACTTTTAAATAATTAAATATATTAAATGTTCCTTTTGTTTTAGACTTTTCATATGCAAGTTTAGTAAAACTGTGAAATTTGACTTCATTTTTATTATAATTATGTATTGCATAAGGTCTATGATTTGGTAATAGAGGCATTTTTTAAAAGTTCACGTTGAATTTTGTAAAAAAATAAATCACAGGATTTTATAATTTTGGTGATGATCAGCAACAAATTTCACCAATCACAGAAAGATTTACTAAAATTGAGGCGATGTTCAGCAGCCAATCATACGAAACTCCCTCATGCTAACCCAACCATCATTACCTTGTAGGTAGTTCAGCTCAAAGTGCTGAATAATGAATAATATCATTCTAATAATTATTGATAGTATAATTTATATAAGGATAATTTTGTTAAATAATGACGTGAAGAATAAATTATTGATTGCTGAAAGAGACACGTGATAGTCATGCATTTTATATCACTCAATAAATTTTTTCCCTCCCAAATTTATGCATCAACACTATAAAAATGCTATGCTTAAAACTCCCGCCTTTACTTATCATTAGAAATGAGTTGGTTATACCAACGGAAGAAATTAAGAAATATAAAACAGTTGAACTTATCTCGTATTTGTGAAAACAGGAGTTAAGACTAAGCGAGGAAGTTATAAAAATTTTAGAAAATAATATTACCAGTTACGCCTTCCTCAAGATGCTCAAACAAAATTTCTGAGATATTAATTTAAAGGCAGGTCCTGCGCTGGTGCTTGCGAACTTTGCTAAGGAGTGTGAGAAAAGGTTGTCTTATTCTAAGTCCTTTAAACATATTCTTACAATACTATTCTACTCGAAAACTGGTCGTATAATAAGTTAGTAGAATATTACCATGAGAACTTAGACAGAAAAGTTTGGAATTACGTATTAGATTGGCTAAGTTAAAAATATTGCATTTATCAGTATCATACTAATAAAATAGCAGTAATAGTAACATTCAGCATAATATTTTATCTATTAGGATCAATTACTGTAGGGATAGTTTACATAATATTAATAATATTCTGGACTATAATAATGAATATGATGTCATTATGTTGCTGACAAAATATATAATTTCTTGCTATGCAAGTACAGAAAGAAGATGCCTTATATGCAATAATATATATACAGGAGGGATTGAATCACATTTCAATTCAATACATAAGAAAGAAGAAGTTGGATATAGAATGCTGATTGGATCTTTTGTAATAAGAAATAGCAACTTAATTATATACAAAATAAGTTCATAGATTGCAATTTGAGTCGTACCATTGATAATTATAATAACAATATTAAATACTACTCTAACAGAAGCTATAATAAATGGAAAAAAAGTAGAAGTAATAGATGATTCTAAACTAGTTACACAACCTGCGCAATTTAGTGTTGAAGATGTTTTTAAAGCCCCTAATGTCAAAGGAGTTGTAAGAGATATAAAACTTAATATAAGAATTAACCTAGTAAATGATAATACTATAAAATTCTTATTCAATAGGCAAAGAGAAATAACGTTCAG
This sequence comes from Funneliformis geosporum, assembly GCA_946474995.1. Taxonomy (NCBI): domain Eukaryota; kingdom Fungi; phylum Glomeromycota; class Glomeromycetes; order Glomerales; family Glomeraceae; genus Funneliformis; species Funneliformis geosporum. Next base: position 3,635 of record CAMKVN010003594.1, read on the forward strand.
AATCACGGAATTGGTAGAAAATTATGACATAAAATTTCATTACACAACTTGTAAATCATTCATAAAGGAAGAAGTTAAAGGCAGCTGTAAAAGCAGTTGTAATGACTGCATAAAAACATTGACCTTAGAAAATTCTAAAATATTTTGTAAGCCAGAAAATGCTTGCTCAAATTGTCTAATAATAAATGAAGGAGCAATCTGCATGGCTTGTCAAAATCAATTCATAGAATCTGAATGCTTAGAAGTGTTCGAAATAGCTTTCAATATAATAATATTTAAATAAACAGCCTACATGAATGGTGTAGGTAAAGAATTGGAAATAAATTCATTGTCAAATTTTAGTGAATCTTTCAGCTTCAGTGTATTGAATAGAAAACCAAAATTTGATAAAAAAAATGATAGTTATTTCAAATGGAAAAGCATTCACTAGAGAAATGAACTGTCAAAATAATTTTAATAATGAATTATTTGGAAGCATACAAAGAGTAGAAACAATAAATTATGTGAAGAACATAAGAGTAATAACATGTGATTTCGGAAAATTTGAATCTATGCAAATTCAACAATATTATCCAGATAGGTTTGACCAAAACAAAAATTTTGAAATACTGCCTGTCCAAGTTGAAAGCAATAAAATATTTTTAAGCCAAGGGCAAATAATAGATTTACAAATAATGTTAAATAATGTCTCAGACATCATATTAAAATTGGATCAGACAGAAATGGATTTCAAAGTAAAAAGCATTACAAGCTGCACTGATTATGAGATAAGAGTAAAGGTGATATTATCATTTATAAGTAGCAGTATATTTGTTAAAAAATTGATAACAAATGTAACATGCAACCCCAATATAATAAGTATAAGTGAAGATGAAAAGTCAATAATATTTTGTTTATTAAAAGAAAGGGAAGGGTCTTTAGATTTAAATATAACCAGTGTTCATAAAATTGTTGATTACAAACTTGACAAATTTAAAAATATAATTGTATCTGATACTATATTCTTCAACAGGACTTTCTTTTTCTAATTAGCGCAGTAATAACCTATGAGCATACTATATGAATTTATTTGGAAGTATATTTAAACACCAGGTATTACATCACTAACAATATCTTAGGAAAGAATGTAAGATTATGCATATAACCCTTTCACCAGATTCTTCATGTATTATTTGTCATCCAGCACCATTACCATCAACTTTATCAACATCTTTTTGGTTTTTTTTTGAGTGGACTAAATTTATTTTAAACGCATGTAAGGTTGCTGGACGAAATCAAGAGTTTAGACAGATGTCTAAATGGTAAAAGTAAAACTTGGTTAAATTATATTAAAACCTTATTAAAAAATCTGCGAAATTTGGAAAAGGTAAAACTATATCAAAGCTTATAAAAATGGCGAAACTATATCAAACACTTAGTAAAAATTTAGCGAAACTAAAGGTTTAACCGTTTTGCCAAATCCAAAATGAGTTTAGATAAACAACCTTAGACGTATGATAATACACTGAAAGAACTGTTGAAAACTTTCAGTTAGCTCAAACATCCACTACCCTTATACAAAAAAATCATTTCTATAAATGAATCAGACTTTCGTCTATAATAAACACTGTTTTATACTCTTGACCAAGCCTTCTAATTAGTTATTCAAATACACAATAAAACTTCTGCCTTTTCTTTACCTTTACACGCAGACTTATCTAAGTATATTAACCTATCCATAATAATTCAACCTCCAAATCAACCTAATATGACTAGGCCATCAAAAACTGTAACTATTAGTAAGGACCCTTGAATTGAATCTGTATATGACGATGATGATGTAAATGATGACGGAAATTCTACTTACAATGATTATTGACCAGATGACACTATTGTAACTAATGTCATCCCTAGTAATAACAGGACTATTAATCTCTTAACAGATTTTAATGCTTATAGAATTCCTGAAGAGCAAACGGATCCACTTCCTTCTGGAACAGGACAATCAGACCTACTTCCTCCTGAGTCAGGACAGTCAAAACCAATTCCCTTCAAATCAGGAAGCAAGGGTCTAACACCTAGTAAAAAGGGTAAGGGTACTAATCAGTTTCATTCTCCTCCACCTAAGTTAAAGAAATCGTAAAATGCTGCTAAAAATAGAAGCTCTGAATCAAAAAAGTCAGATAAAAAGAGAAGAAAACGTCGTTCTCTCCTATTATAGCTCCTTTTCCTCATCTAGCTCTGATTCTGAACATGATATTATATAGAACTGCCCAAAATATCCTGAGTCTTATATAAAATACCCAATTTAAAAATTATATAATACCCGCGTATACTTTGGGAGATACTGGATATTTTAACTAGTAGGATATTATAAGGAGGGTATTATATTACAGGGTATATTGTACAGTTCATTATCCTAATTTAGTAACATACAGCAATCTTGAAATATATGTTCAAAAAATTGCTTTAACATATAATATGTTTGGAAAATTGCTTTAACATGTTCAGTAAAATATATTAGAATCTTTTAACATGTTCAAAAATTGCAATAAGTTCATTTATATTCAATGATTGTAAGAAGCATTCTTTTTATTACAACACATTTATTTGATTAATTTAGCAACATAAAGCTAGAAAAGGCTTCAATTTGCTTTATTAATTTAAAATGATACAGTATGTATGAATTTGTTCGCATTTGTTATTTTTTCATTATATTTCTCTGAAATATTTTCTAAATAACTAATTTTATAAATTTTATAAATTTATATTATACTAAAAAAATTATAAGTATTTCATTTTAGAAACATAGTTCGTGGTAATATTTGAGTTCGTCGTGTTAAAATTACAAAAAAAATGAGGTGTTGGTGATTAGCAAAAAAGAAGTTAATAATAATTACATATTATGAATGAAGTCATAGCAAACGTGCAACTTTATAAGTGGCTAAATAATAAATAACAACTAATAAGAGTAGCTCCTTATATTCAAAAACTTACTCCAGGTTTACGTCCAAAATATCTGAACTTAAAATTGAACTCATGAATTAGTTTAAAGAATTTTAAAGTCAATTAAAAATAGTTACTCATTATATGATTCACACTCTTTTGCTAAAAAGCAACATATCAAGCAATATATCCAAATATAAATGAAGCAAAGTTTTCACAAAAATGGGTTGATGGTTTTATATTTCGTCATAATTTGATTAATAAAAAAAAAACTACAGTTGCTCACCTTTGAAAGGTTTGTTTACCTTAATGTATTTCTAAAAAAGTAAGAAAAAATAAAGAAAACAGTTAAAAAACCACTAAAATACTACTTTTAAAAGGTTTATCTTAATGTATTCCTAAAAAAGTAAAGAAAAATAAAAAAAACTGTTAGAAAACCACTAAAATACTACTTTTGAAAGGCTTACCTTAATGTATTCCTAATGAAAGTAAAGAAAAAATAAAGAAATAAGGTTAAAAACCATCTAAAAGTATTCTTTGAAAGGTTTATCTTAGATTTTCTAAAAAAATTTTCTAAAAAAATTAAAGAAAAACAAAGAAAAAGGGTTAAAAACCATTTAAAAATTACTTTCAATTTGCTTATCTTAATTTTCAAAATAAGAATTTCCTAAAAAAAAAATAAGAAAAAAGAAAGGAAAATACAATAAAAGTCACTTTTGATTTGCTTATCTTAATTTCAAAATAAGAATTTCCTAAAAAAAACAAGAAAAAAGAAAGGAAAAGGTTAAATTTCCATCCAAAAATCACCTCATTAGAAAATAAAAAGAAAGAAATAAATTTTTTTAGAATATTCTGAAAGTTTTATCAGTTTTATACTGTAAACTAAACTAAAAATTTTAACTAATCTGAAATTTAGATATTATTTATACTATTTATCATAAATGTTTCAAACAGATAATTTTGCATTATTTGATTGCAAAATCAACAATAGTTTGATCATTCTTTACGAATAATTATAAAATCATTCTAAAGGAATGATAAAAAAAAATATTCTTTTGAAATGATAATGTATTGTTCTTTGAAAATGATAAAAAAATTGTTCTTTAAGAATAATAATTGAATTGTTCCTTTTGGAACAATAGATATGATTCTATCATTTCTTTTGAGGTAATTTCTATCGTTTCTTTAGGAATGATTGTTTACTCCTTTAGAGATGATTTTTATTGTCTCTTTAGGAATGATTGTTTGTTCCTTTAGGGATGATTTCTATCATTCCTTTGGAAATGAATTCTATCATATCTTTGGGAATGATTGTTCATTCCTTTAGAGACGATTTCTATTATCTCTTTGGAAATAATTGTTCATTCCTTTAGGAACAATTTTTATCGTCTTTTTGAGATGATTACTCTCAGAATGTTTTTATAATTTCGCAAAAATCAGCTCAACAGATGTTAACTAGTAATATACAGTTGATTTGTTGCCAAATCTTGAGTCTAACTGAAATTTTGCAGAATATTATAACCGAAAGGTCTTAATGCTAAAATAATGCTAAATTATGTGTGGTGTAATAAATGACTATTGATTTTTGTAACTTAAGCTGAATCACATAACTAAATCAGCTGAATGTTAACCGAATGATATTAGTGTCAAAAGAAATGATTTTGACTAGTAATAGCTACAGTCCAAAATTTTAAACATCCAAAAATTATTAATAATTCTGAATTACTTGAAAGAATAGCAGGAATTTGAGCCTCTTATCTTCAAATTTACGAATAGCTTCTGTTTTTCTCATTTTACAGCTAACTATTTCTATACTTTCTATTTCTATTATTATGAAAGGAGATTTACAACCTATTTTAGATTTGATTAACCCATATACATATAGAAAAATGTTTAGCTATCTTAGAAAAATCAACTTAATATTTTTATCACAATTTACTATATCAAATGGAAGGTACTAACTTCTGTTTCATGATATTTTTAATAACTTAAGATTTTCTAAGTTAAAGAAAAGACTAAAATGGTATGACATCATAGAATCTACTATATTCATCGATTGATAAACATATACTATTCATGCTACAAATCAAATTAAATATTTTAGTTATATCATTCACTCTGTATCATCAGATAATAACAAATGATCTACTTATGTTATAATCTGATTATCATAATTAAATAATTCAAGCGTTAAAAAAATTCTTCTAATTAACTAAAATACAGTGTATATTCAACACTTTATGATGATAATAGATAATCAATTCAGAAATATTTTAGATTACTATTTTGAATGTCTTCTCAATGACTAATCAACATTTTTACATAGAAAGATGCTTTGGAGATAATTCTTATATTATTTTAAAAATTTTTTGCTTTTATGTTAGAAAATTATTATTAAAGCTAAAAATAATATAAGAAATTTATGTTTCTTTTCTTCTTTAATATTACATGAACTTGTCTTGAACTTACTTAATCCAATTAATAATTATTTCTTACTTTCACCTTCAATAGAGCTCTTGATTCTGATTTTATTTTTAACAATGATACAATGACTTAACTAACTAATCTAGTTTTTCATTTTACTAATATAACTTTTATATCTTTCTATAAAGATGGTTTTTTCAGAAATCTTAGTCTCCCTACTATTCAGATAGGTTTGACTTAATTGCAAACTAATTCCTAATATTCATCAATTTTCTTTTAATCTTCTTTTTATTTATACAATCTATAGTTTACTTTAGCTAAATTAATAGCTGTTATTGGCATCCTAACTGTAGTTCTCACAAATTTGAGTATTAATATATTCATTGACTTCTCTTTTATTATTTTCACCTTCAACAAAGCTTAATTCCTTTATTTTCCTTTTCACTCATAATCCCATTTTCAAAATACACTATTATTTTCATTGGTTCAACTTAATTTATACTAAACAAATTACTCTGAATATGAACAAAATGAAAGCACACTCTAATGTCTCCTTTAATAATATAGTTAACCAACTTGCAAAATCTGATGAACCAAATTTATCTTTTTATTTTAATGCCTTTAATTCTACAACAACTTCTTATCTATATGACATGCATATACTTCTGCCTTCATGTTAATTTATCAAAGATCTTCTTCAATCAACACATTTTAATAATATTATCAATCTTTTATACTTCTACAAGTATTACACTTTAAAGGTTAATTGGAATGTTACCTTTCAATTACTACATAATAATAAAGCAAGATTTGCTACTTTTTATCATAAAAAACAAAACATCAAGTTCATATTAGAAATGCTCTCATCTTTAGAAGTAGAGCTCTGAATCAGGTCAGGTCAATCTGTGACCTGACCCGACCTGACCTGAAAAATCCAGGTCGGGTAGACAAATTTTCAGGTCAACATCAGGTCGGATCAAGCTTATGACCTGACCTGATAAAATTCGGGTCAACCAATCAAATTAAACGAAATAAAATATTTAAAAAAAAAATTTTTTTTTTGTCTATTTTTTTTTTAAAACATCTTTAATTTTATTTAATATAC
>CAMKVN010003595.1:0-10086 GCA_946474995.1 Funneliformis geosporum
GCGCATTTTTAATCACAAGATATTACCATTTTAAAATTTGTGTTCAGGTGATGCAATACTTTTGAGCGCCACTGTATGTCACTTGGTCGACATAACATAATGACGTGCATTTTTTAGTCGTTTGCCTATACTTTATGAAATGGATACAGAAGCAATAATATTTTGTACATATACATTATTTTGAAATTCGTTAAAATAAAACAATGGTTTAAATATTATAAATGAATTTGACTATTCAATTTATTATAGTCGTAACAATTAAAGTCCAAGGAAATAACTTTAATCATTCCGTCTGGACAGATTAAATAAAATATCGTTCGATTCTTAATTATTTAAATTTTATCAAAAAAAAAAATAAATAAGTAAATAAATGAAACAACTTTCTAACATAACGTTATCCTAGCCGTCCGCATATAATCAATTTCTTAATGGAATTATTGTTTATTCTGCATTAGGAATAGAAAAACCTTTTTTTGGTCGTATTATAAAATAAATGTATTATATCTGCTATTGTTACTGTCTATCATCATTAATTCCCAGTTCAGTATATTTTTTTAAATTAAAAAAAATATATATTAGCACAACTTTAGGATCTCTCAATTTGTAAGAAATGTTATAACAGTTATTGAATGTAGTGAAATTAAAGAGTAGCATAAAAATAAAATATCTTTTTTTAGAAAGATATTTGGTGGTCGTTTCATTTTAAAATTTGCAAACTTAACAAGATATTAACGGCAATAATGAAAACAGTGTAGGAAAAAATGATACTGAAGGAGCAAATATTATAGTTAAACATGTATGGAAGTCTCATATTGATCATCTGGATTATTTGAAGTGATTTGGAAGAAAATCCTGAAGAAATTGTGAACCTAACAAGTTGAAGGATAGGTATAAAGAAGCATAGGGAGTAATTTCAAAAAAAAAATAAAAATGAGATAAATTAATTTTCAATGTTTTTATTCCTAAATCAAAATAATCACGTGATTGATTTCTAAAAATATATATTTGATACGATAAAAAAAAAATACTTCATCCCTTCCGTATTTCGGCGTGAAACAATGACGCCGTAAGGTATATTTTTTGCCTGGGTAACTGCAATTAATACTATATGCAATTATACATATTTCTACATATCGAAAGATGCACGTACCGACTCTCAGTAAAAATGATCCTCTATTATAATTTATCTTAATGTTCTTTGTTATGAAGAAAAAATATATAAAAGTTACTTAATCAAAGAAGGTATAGTCGGTCCTATTACATAATTGACATGTGGTACGCTTTTATAAATCACTCGAGTATACTTTAATAACAAAGCGGGTTTTTTTATTAAAGCCAAAATCAGTTACCTGCTTGGCAATCAATGATATCATATGCGTTTAAATGGAATATAATGTATGATCGATCATTTTTCCTATTCAGCCGTACAGCGATAACTCCACTAAATCGGAAACAATGGGATGCATATTTTTTTTTGGTATTCAAACAATGCCCATGTATAAATAAATAATTTTTAAAGTAATAGTAGTTCAGTTGAAAAGCTTTTCTATTTTTGGCAGCACAGATGAATATACGGTTTTTTTAAAAAAAAATATAGGCAATTTATTTTTTTAATTTTTTTTTATGTTTAATAGGAGGAAATAAATCTTAAAAGGTTTCTAATGAGAAGTAATTTTTTTTTATAATTTTAGGAAGAGAATCTTTGTAAACTTAGTTTATATTTATAAAAATTACAAGATTGTTCGTAATGGGGGGGGGGGGGGGTTTAATGTTTTTTGCCAGTTTCTTAATGAAAATTTCTTTCTGATTTTGACAGCATAACAAATTTCCTTCATAGATAAATTTAGATAATTTCATGTTTGCACTTAAAATTATTTAACGTAACTATTTCTATTAAACATCATAGTATTGGTGATAGCTGAAATAACTAATTGTAAATCTTCCATGCTACAATTTGAAAAATCATAAGATGACGGTTGTGTGACCATTATCTGCGGTAATGGGGTGAGAGGTTGTGGTTGACTTTCCTGATACTTAATGAGAGAGGAGTGAATTTTCGACAACGAGGTAAAAAAAAATTCGAAAAAGATGCGAAATAAAATTTAAAGTTATAAATACCTTGATCCCGGTGTAATTAAACGCAGTATTTTCAGTAGTTTTCTCAATATTCTTAACTAATTCTTCTAATCTATTGATCTTTGAACGAATCAATTTAACGCATTTATTTGACTCTTTACAGCGAGCGCAGGTTCTTTTAATTGTTGGTTTGATCTCAAATTCGGTGTCACTTTCCAACCCCGTTTGAATCGGTGGAAGGATTTCTTGAGAGGAATATCTCAACATATTTGCGGGTAAAGGGTAATTATTATTTAATCTATAATTTGGTGTTAGCTTTAATCTTTGAACTCGTGAATGTTCAGACATTCGAGTCGGATGAAAATAATTTCCTTCTTTACTATTCATATTAACAGGAATAAGTTTTGATATTGGGATATTTTTTTTATGTATTTATTCTATTTGTGAAAGAAATGAATTTTTATTTTTCCAAGTAGAATTCAAACTCTTCATAACGCGATACCTTTTTATAATAAAATTTTTTGTTACTACACAAATGTATTGTGTAAATCATACGCTTATTTACTTTGTTATAATTATTGTTAGTATATGCATTATCGTTATTAGCTGTCTGTGGCTTTATAACTACCCGAAATTGAGTTAAACTCGGAATTATTTTCCGTATCGTACTAAAAGTTATACAGACGCAAAATTTTAAATTTCATACCAAGATATCAAGAAGCCTTCAATTTTAATGCTGCGGCGATCATTCATCGGAAATTACCGACCTTTTATTTTATTAATCAAAAGATTACTTTATTTGTCAAACAATTACTAAACGTAATCAATCCAATAAGTTCGCGTAATCGTTGACACCTAATATTATTTTTTCTAGAAAAAAATCATTTTCTAAAAAAAAAAAAGGAGTAGATAAAATAAATATCTGAATTATACTAATAAAGTATAAGAAGAATGTATAGAATATAAAATTATATTTAAAAAGAATTGGATTCTCGTTATTGTATAACTAACTTAGTCGTAACCGAAACATTTATGGTAAAATCCGGTAAAATAATAACACGTTAATTTATCATTAATAAGGAAAAATGATAAAGCACACTGACACGAGATTAACAGCTTCAGGAAGATTATGGCATATACTCGGCGAGAACGTGCTCAATAATTTCCGTTCAGCCTAATGAAAGAACAGAAATAAGGAGGAAACAATCCATCTTTTTTTTATTTTTTTAATTAAAAAATGATCTTTGTTCAAATTATTCATATTAATAAGGATAAAACGATAGAGAGAAAAAAAAATTTTTTTTTAACTCCGATAATCACTGTGTAATGATTTCGTTTTTATATAAATTAAATTTTACATCGGTACACTATTCAGAAATTTAAATTTTACTTCTGACGATTCAATTAAATTTTCCGGCTAAGATATGAAAACTTAATTAATGAAGACCAACAAATCGAATCAGAGCCACTTTATCAAAATCTTATTAGGAGAATGATTACATGCATGATAAACTTTAAAATTACTGAAATTCATATTCTTTCATCTAATACTATTACTACAATATCTTGACTGCGCTATTAAAAACTGTTGCGGCATGAAGATCGTCTGAGACTTTTCATGGAACAATCCAATTATTTATTTTATAATCCATATAATATTATATAAGAAACCATAACGAATTGCTTTTCATGATTTTCATGATAATATCCTTGATGGACAATTTCCATATGAATCCGTGATTGTTAAAATTTTTTGACGAAAAAATATTTTGAATGGATCATAACACAATGCAATGTTCATTCATAAAATTTCTTTATTATGACTTCATTACGTTTTATTATTGGAAAATGACGTGACACATTCTTATCTAATTACAATATATCTGCCAGGTTAAAGTGTGTAGTGTGACATTATCTGTTAAGTACAGTTTTTTTGCTTTATACCTATTATGGAAAGACAAATCAAACAATAACACACAATGCAACACAATTGGAAATTGTGTCATTATTATTCTATTTTGGAGATTTTTCTTTGTTTTTTTTCTTAAAAAAAAAACTGCGACTACGCCCAATGAGACTCTGCACATTGACGATCTAAAATGTCAGTTATTGACGATATGCATTCGGCCCTTTACATCTTTAATAACAATTTGCCTTTCCGTTAACACCTCGATAATTGATTGATACATTGAAGGAAATGCCGTGATCGAATTTTAGGGAAGAAATTTTGTTATAAACAGACTTCATATTTCGATATGATAGAATTAGATAGTTCTCTTCTCTTTAGGCCTATTATATAGCGCCGGCTAAAGCAGTAATACCTAGTCATTCAAGTGGCCCAATCGTAAACATTGCTAACGTTTTAATAATTACAAATTTATAAAATATCTCCCTTATGAAACTAGGAGGTAACAATATCACATCAAATTTAGCCCTGAATTACGTATCAAATGATGATAAACTTAGTACGTTCCTTTAAGACATGTTTTATTAAGCATTTTCTTCAGTAATAAAATGACGTTTCCCAAAGTTATTTAAGTAATTCGATCTAATAACGAATAATTAATTGAAATTTACTATTTTATTTTAAAAAAATTAAAATAATCTTTGCACGACAGAAATTAAATATTTTTTGGTAATTAAACACCCGTACTAAAGCGAGTAATATTAGCAATATTAGCAGCACATTAAAATATAAATAGTCACGTGATATTTGCGTTAGAAACACTGAAATTAAATGACAAACAATGTGACGCCAAGAGTTTATCGGTAAATCATCGTTACGCATGGATATAACCAAAAGAATCCACTTTGGAGATTGCCATTTCGGATCATATGATTTACTATTATGATTTTAATAGATTTAATTTATTTCAATATGTTAGGTAATTCAAATTAATTCAACGCTTTACGTCTTGTATCTAACCCATTCGATCAGTAGGGGAAAATGGTATTCACATTTTTATTTACACCCGTCCGTACAAGTAATGATAAAGGTTATCGATCGAGTTCAACAATTATTCTAATTCGAATGATATCAGCTTATTATACTGATCAGAAAATACTAAAAGGCATAATTTTATTATAAATAAATTCAAATAATCATTTCTTACAAGCATACTCAAAGATAATTCTTATAAATAACTTAAAGCCATATAAATACATAATTATTTTAAAATAATAAAGGAAGAAATTTGAGAAGATTATTTACTAACAGTAAGCACACATTTTGTAATTTTATCTATATGAAACTATTAATTAATGATTTAAAGTTTAAAGTGCGATAAGATATTGTCTCCGAATGACTAAAGTTCTTACACTTTATACACTTTATAAAAGAAATTTCTTTTTCAATATAATGTCGATCCATTGAAAAATTCATTTATTAATAAATCATTAGAGATTTGTGTAGAGAGGTTAGCGATTCGATTCAACGTGTCTTCATTGATAGTTCGAACGCGGATTCGAAATACATTATTTGCATCTGCATTTCGTGGCCTTCTGTTTCTTCTTCGATTAATTCTTCTTGGAGGTCGTATTCCACGTATCCAATTGTCATTAACAATGGTGATTGAAGGATTAATTGAAGACATTTTCGTATGTTGTTATTGATTTTCGGTTATTGAGAGATATAAAAAATTAATTGTACGGGGAGAAGAATATTTTCAACCCGTATTTATATATAAAAGAAAATTATGAGACTTTTTATTCATTGAAGTATCAAATTTTTTATAATGTTGGTTGAGAATCATTTCAAACTAATCGTTATATTATACGTTCAGTGTCACCTCACTAACCTACAAAGTTAAATTCTCACGGCACGGCGCATCATGGCATGGTGTAATATGAATGACCAATAATTCTCTTTAGAAGAGACGATGTACACCTGCTTGGACAAAACGTATTAAAATATTACCCGTGATTTCCGTGATTTTAGTAAGCAATATTAGAAAGAACAATATTTCTACTGTTTCATACATTATAATGAGTGTCTTTAAGTTTAATCTCGGTTCACAAAGAAAGTTCAATTAGAATTCAAGTTGAATAAAAAATAATTTACGAATTAAAGTTTATTTTCATATTGCATATATTGCATACGTAACTTGCGGGTATATGTACAGAATTAAGTTATCGCAATTTCCGTAATATTTTTTTTTCATCAAGACTTTTAAGACTTTTATTTATTTTTTGAAAAGATAATTATTCTCTTCAAGATCATTGAAATAATTTTTTTTTTTTAAAAAAAAAAAGCCAAGTTTATTGTAAAAGATTTTTTTTTTCATTCAAAAAAATTTCAAGTATTTAATTAAACTAGATATTAAAATAAATGTCAATCAGCGATCTTTAAATTAATAATATCTTTTATCCGCAGTAAATATTCATCATGATTAATAAAAAAACATTCTGAGAAATATGAATGGGCCAAGAAATATAACATGTGTTTGATCTTCTTCCATGCTGATCTGCGCACTAGTCCAAATTTGGTTAGTTTACTCTCATGCATAATTTCCATTACTGTTTTTATCTCATCAAATTAAAAGAGTCTTTAAATGACAAAAGTATATTATACTTCCATTAATAGCTTCCTTTCAATCTTCACAAAAAAGGTTAACTTCGGCTGTATAATCAGGATTATATCAATAATACAATTAAATGATCCATTAAAGATTAATAAGCACTGTATTATTATAAATGATTTTATAACCCTTAATATGAATTGATAAATATAAAAATATTGATAAAAATATTACAAACGTGATTGATTTCCGGAATTATATTGTGGCGGTCATATAAAAGATGGTTGAAGAATCGATTTTTTCATTACTGAATTTAGTAAAAAAAAAAATGAACAAAGTGTTTCAAATAATTTCTTTCTTTCGATGGGAAATCTCCGCTTCATGACATGCTTTAATGTCCGGAAAGATCCGGATGGATAAATTTCGGAATTTTGTGATTTAAAGATCTACGTCACAAAGGTAAAAAACTTAGCATAATTATTTGAAAACCCTTTTCAAAGAATTGTGTTTCTTTATCTACTCTGCAAATTTACTCTTTTTTAGAAAAGATCCGGAACCTGTCTAGTTCGATCTGTCCAGAATTTATCCGGATTTGATGGGTTAGAATATCACCGAACTGCGGATGATATTTTAACACCCCTATATAACTGTATTACTCTGCAGTCGCACATGATCATGCTTATAAATAAATTAACTATTATTATATTATGTTTAGCAATAATAATTATACAATTTTAGTTTATTTATAAAAAACCATGATCATTATTGGCTGTAGGATAAATTTGACAATTTATATTGTACAAAGCCGCAGAAAAAATTCTTGATTTCGGGTTTTTATTTTTCCGATCCATAAGAAATAAATTAATGTGCATATCGGTCTAGTCTAATTCAAAAGATTATTTCTCTATGGACTGCAGATCACAATTCTAGTTCTCTTTTCCAAACTAAAATAATATACATTAATCGATTTTATATGGGACTTTGCAATAAAAACTGCCGGGTAAAATCAATTTTAATTTTGTATGTCAAAAATGATATTTAGGTTGAAATTTAGCATTAACTCATTTTTTATTTTCCCGGCAGTTTCCCCCTTTCTATTGCAAAGGACCAATATATTTATTAACATATTTGTTAAATTAGATGGTAGTGATTTTCTATTGTAATTAAATTTGGACTTTATGCAGGCCAAGAAAGCATCTCAATTACAGCATTTTCACAGAATAATATTGTCATGATGAGTTGTAACAGAATCCTTTTTTGGAAAAAATTCCATTTTCATATAAAGGAATTAAATTGCAAAGTATTTCCAATGATGTTGAGTGAGAGATTAGGAAAAGAAAATAGATTTAGGGTTGGGAAATATTTGTGTAATAATTAGTTTTAAATTCTTGATAAGAAAAAAATTACACTAGAATTATATTTACATAATTACAATATAATTATTATAGCTATATATATAATAATTTATCCTATAAATTATCTAAAATAATTTTTTAAAACTACTCTAATCTATAAATCATTTTTCATTTTTTCCTTAATTAAACAGAATTATATATATATGTTTTAATTTAATTAAAAAATATATAATATTATTAGTAAACTAAATTTATTATAGATAAATAAAAAAATTAATATTAAGTTCATTTATTTTGATTTAAAAGCTAAGAAAATCAGCTTCTGGAAATTTTTAATAATTTAAGATTTTATTAAATTTTAATTAAAATTATTAAATAAAAAAATAATTTTTTTTTAAATAAAATATTATTTAATCAATATTATTATTTAATAAATATATTTATACATATTATCTAATAAAAATTATTAAAATTATCACAAATAATAATTTATTTATTATTATATTAACTTTATAATTTTTACTATTTTTTTTACAATTACATTTCAAGCTATTGAAATATTCTTTATAATTACAAATTTTACTTATAATTAGTTTTATATTTTATAAATAAATAGCTTTATTTAATAATAATTCTATTATTTATAAAAATTATTTTAAATTTTAAAATTACTAATTTTTAAAAGTTTAAATTTTATTTAAATAATAACTTTTTAATTTAATTTTTTACATATTATTATAAGTCTATTTTAAAATTTCACAATTATTAACTAATTAATACTAAATAATTAATTTGAATATAATTATATATGCAATCCAAAGTATTTTAATATAGTAGTAATTATTATTATACAATATAACTGTTATAAAGTAAACTGTATAAATAATGGTAATAAGTATAAAAAGTAAAAAGTAGCAATTATATGTATTTTTAATATTTAAGATTGGTAAAATAATTTGAATTGCATATATAATAATCTAATTCTAATAGTATAAATAATAATTTTGCTTTTATAAATTTATTAATTAATCATAAAAATGGTACAGCAATTAATATACGTTATAATATTATAAGTTATAATATATATAAGTTAAAATAATTGCAATGTACATTATAACATTAAAAGTTATAATATATTAATTATAATTCTTATCTTTAAATTAATTATTTTATCCTTATAGAGATTTATAGCAAATTATTTGATTAATATGTAATATATTATAATAAGATTTATCCTTTCATTTATAATAAAAAAATTTAAGATTACTTACAGTCAAAACTCGATATAATGATTCGCGATAAGCTGATTTTGGCTTATAATGAATTTTTTTCTTAAACTAAAACCACTTATAATTAATTTGATTACTGTATAATGATTTATTATAAATTTCGCGATATTACATATAATAAAGTCTAGTTGTAAACCACTAATATGTATTTATTCACAATTCACTGATAATGATTTTTCCCTCAATTTACTGATTATCATTATAAAAAAGATTTCTTATTTTATTTAACAATCATTAATATAAAGATAAAATATTTTTATGTATATAACGGATTATTCTTAATATAGCAATATAACAAGTGTTAATTGATCAAATTATAAATATTTGTTACTGTAGATCAAAAAATCATCATTTCTTTCAACTATACTTCACTATGTCTTCTGAAAAAAAATGTGTTACATTATCTATAGGACAAAAGAAAGAACTTTGTCTTAAAAAAGCTAATAATCCATTCATGTTAAATACTGAACTTGCTAAATATTACAATATTAAGCCTAATACAGTTAGTAATATTTTAAAAAGAAAGTCTAAATATATATCTATTTCTAGTTCTGAACAGGTTTTGAGAACCAATGTATAAATAGATGAGGCTGTTAGTATTTGGATGTCTCAGTTTTTGTCTATGAATCAAACATTACGTGAAGATATATTACAACAAAAGGCCAAATTATTTGCGAATAAATTTAGTATTACAGGATTCAATGCATCTGCAGGTTGGTTAACTAATTTTAAAAAAAAAAATAATTTTCGATCATATGGGAAGTTTGCTAGAAAAATGGGGTTCTGAGACATTTTTTAAAAAATTGAAATTTTTGATACATATTAATCTATAACTTATAAACTTTAATT
>CAMKVN010003596.1:0-10078 GCA_946474995.1 Funneliformis geosporum
CTTCCGATTCGCTTACCTTAATTCCAAAATAAGAATTTCCTAAAAAACAAGAAAAAAGAAAGGAAAAGGTTAAATTTCTAAAAAAAAAATAAATAAATAAATAAATTTTTTCGGAATATTCCGAAAGTTAATTAGTTTTATACTGTAAACTGAATTATTTATACTATTTATCATAAATGCTACAAATGGATGATTTTGCACCATCCGATTGAAACGATATAGAAAATCGTTCATAAGGAACGATAATTTGATCGTTCCTTATGAAAGATAACAAAATCATTCATAAGGAACAATATTTTGATCGTTCCTTAAGAACAATGTCAAAAATCGTTCTTCGGAATCATTCTGAAAGAATGATAAAAAAAATATCGTTCTTTTCATAACGATGATGTATCGTTCCTTTTGAGATGATTTCTATCATCTCTTTGGGGACGAATGTATCGTTCCTTTTGAGACGATTTCTATTGTCTCTTTTGGGGACGATATTTCGTTCCTTTTGAGACGATTTCTATTGTCTCTTTTGGAACGAATGTATCGTTCCTTTTGAGACGATTTTTATTGTCTCTTTTGGAGACGATATTTCGTTCCTTTTGAAACGATTTCTATCGTCTCTTTTGGGGACAATATTTCGTTCCTTTAGGGACAATTTCTATCGTCTCTTTTGGGAACGATTGTTCATTCCTTTTGAGATAATTTCTATCGCCTCTTTTGGGGATGAATGTATCGTTCCTTTTGAGATGATTTCTATCGCCTCTTTGGAGACGAATGTATCGTCTCTTTGGAATGACTACTCTCAGAATGTTTTTATAATTTTCACAAAAATCAGCTCAACAGATTTTACCAGTGAGATATAGTCGATTTGTTGCCAAATCTTGAGTCTAACTGAAATTTTGCTGAATATTTTAACCGAAAAGTCTTAATGCTGAAATAATGCTAAATTATGTGTGATGTAACAAATTACTATCGATTTTTATAACTTAAGCCGAATTTTTATCAAATCACATGACCGAATCGGCTGAATGTTTACCCAAAAGTATTAGTGCTAAAATAATGTTAAATTATATGTAATATAACAAATTACTATCGATTTTTGTAACTTAAGCTAAATGTTTGCCAAATCACATGACCGAATCAGCTGAATGTTTACCGAAAGATATTAGTGCTGAAAGAAATGATTTTGACTAGTGACTGCAATAAGGCTATTGTAATCTAATATGGATTAATAGTCGTAGACCTTTAAAACACATTAATTGCAACTGTGCAGGCTATTATTTATTAATAAAAAATAAAAAAAATCAGAATAAATAGAATAAACACAGATCATCCTTTATTTTTATTTCTCAGATTTTTAGATTAGAATATTTAGTACAATCAGAACATAAGTAAGGAAATTATTAAATTATTTAATAAAAATCATTGAATTTTATTATAAAGGATTAAAATTCTTCTTAGGATTCCTATTCTATAATAATCTAGATTCTTTGAATTATTAATCATCATTTTAATGATCAAAATAAGTAGAATTAGATTATATGCGTTTACTTATTGCTTGTAAAAAAATCATTACAATCAATGACCAAAATTATACGAACACTTTTTAATCAAAAAATTTATATAAATAAAATAAAGTGGTAATAAAACAAAAGATAAATTTTATTTATTTTATTTTTATTTATTGATTTTTACAAAAAAAATCACAATACAAATATTTAATTCTATTTTCATTTGCAGCAATAATCACATTGATCCTCCGTATTATGCTATCAATTAATTTTTTATAATATTCTGAAGGAATATCTTTTTAAGCATTTTTAACATATTTTTCAAACTCTCAGATATTAGATAGTGGAGAATACGATATCAAACCATCATTTTCATTTCTGCCTAAAGATTTTTGATTAAGTTTAAGTTCAGACTTTAGGCAAATCAAGAAAGTATTACAATTTCAGCACTTTCAAAGCAGCTGCAGCAACTTTTGAATAATGCAATGTAGCATTATCTTCTTGGAAAATATTTCTGTAAAATAAGAACAACATATTTTTGAATAGTTTCAGTATATGTTTTACAAGTAACTGAACTATTTAAAGGAACAATCAGTTCAAGTCTACTACAAGAAAAATATTTACTTGGACTGTGTTTTATAGTAACTGAAATGCAATCAGAGTTCAATTCTTCTCCTGGTTCATGCCATACTTTTTCTTAACGTTCTTGTTGAAATTGTATAAAAGTACTCTCATCTGAAAAAAACACTTTTCTTTATTGTTTTGTTGTCTATTTTTCATGTGTGCGAGCCCATTCAAGATGAATTTGACAATGTGCTTCTGTTATTGCAGGTTTGTGATGAGAAATATGAGCACTAAGTCCAACTTTTTTAAGGACACGATGTATAGTAAATGCAGAAATGGGTTTTTTTAAATGAGATGTCTAAACAGTTAAAAGTTTTTTTGCACAAAGCCGACAATTTTCACCATTTACTTGAATAAAAGCTTTAAGCTCTTGTTGAGATAATATATTAAGGAGTGGTGGGAGGTCAGTTTGTTTTTTTGAGAAAAACCAGTTTGACAAAGATGTTTAAGTGTCTTATAAGCAGCCGTTTTATTACATCCCAAATTTTTAGCAATAGTGCGACCTGATTGTCCACATTTTTTACCATAATTGAAATAGCTAAAAAATTTTATGTTTATGAGCATGACTGAAGTTCTGTTTATGCATAATGTTACACAAAATTTACATATAAAATTCTTTATAAGATATGAAGCATTATATAGTAGCACACTAATAGCAATTATGCAACTTATAATAAAAACTTCGTTAACTTATTATTCAGTCATTATAATATTCAAATAAAGTGACACATTTCTGAGATCTCTTTATTCCACCAAGTTTTATTAGGAAGAACTTCAGAATTACAAGCATATTACACAAAGTCAGTATATTTGTTTTATACCCTTTAAAGGACCAAAATATTAATAAACTCTGGTCTTTTTCTTACAAAAAACACCTTTATATTCACGTGAACAAGGTTGAAATACAAAAAGATGATCAAAGCTATTAGTGAAATTTGATTCAGCCAATTAGAATCCTTGTCGATCAACCAATGAAATCAAACTTCTGTTATGCTATGTTCATGTTTATCATATAAATAAATAAAAAATCTACGATGATCTGCCCAATTTTGGTAAAAAAAAATTGTCCGCATAATTTTGGTCGTTGACTGTATTATCATTAGTCGTTTACAAGAAATAATAAATAAATGAATCGATTTTTTGAATATGAAGAAGGCGACAATTATTATTAATTGGACAATAAATTTGGTAAAATGTATTAGTTTATTTATTCGTAAGTTTTTTTTTTATAAAAAAAATTGTCTATCAATGTATTAAAAGTAGTAGCTCTTTCCAACATTAAATAAATGCTTGATATATAATATAATACAAATAAAAAAATCTTTAATGATATTTATTTCAAAAGCACATCTAATTTATCTAGTGCCAGCTTCCATCCTTGTTCGGCAGATTCCAAGTACCAACGAATAGCCTGATCGGTATCTTTGGCAATTCCATCCCCATTTTCATACATTAATCCAAGGTTATATTTTGCTATATGACTTCCTAAATTAGCAGCTCTTTGATATAATTCGAAAGCCTTTTGCTTATTGATGTTGGTTCCAATGCCTTCATCGTAACAATATCCCAACATACATATACCGTCTATGTAATCCTCATCAACCGATCTTTGGATAAGTTCAAAACCCTTATTCATATTTTTTACAGTTCCATCCCCATTTATATACATTAATCCGAGATTATATTGTGCTTTAATATTTCCCAAATTAGCGGCTTTTTGATATAACTCGAATGCCTTTTGCTTATTAATACAAGTCCCAATACCCTCATAATAACAATATCCTACCATACACATTCCACTTGAATCATTCTCATCGGCTGATTTTGCGAAATATTCAAATGCTTTATTCGCATTTTTTCCAATTCCATCTCCGTTTAAATAACAAAGTCCTAGACGATAGATTGCTTTTGTATTGTCATTTTTCGCCGCTTTCTCGTACCAATAAACAGCTCTCTCCATATTTTTTTCTATCCCGTCCCCATTGTTGTACACTAATCCAAGGTTATATTGTGCCTCACTACTCCCTAAATCGGAAGCTGTTAGATACAGTTTAAACGCCTTTTGCCTATCAACATTGGTCCCGATACCTCTTTGATGGCAATTTCCCAACATATATATTCCATCTACATGATTTCCATCGGCTGATTTTTGGAAAAATTTAATAGCTCTATTGTAATCCTTTTCCACGCCTATACCATTTTTATAACAAATTCCTAGATTGTAATTTGCCAAGATATCACCAGTCTTGGATGCCTTTTTATACCAATAAATGGCTTCATTCATATTTCTTGAAACGCCGTCTCCATATTCGTATTTGAGTCCTAGATTATATTGTGCTTTACCATTTTCTAAATTAGCAGCCTTTTGGTATAATTGAAACGCTCTTAGCTTGTTAATGCTAGTCCCAACTCCGTTATCATAACAGTATCCTAACATATATATTCCATCTAAATAATTCCCATCAGCTGATTTTTTGAAAAGTTCAATGGCTTTATCCATATTCTTTACGACCCCATCTCCATTCTTATACATTAATCCAAGATTATATTGCGCAATAGGACTTCCTAAATTCGAGGCTTTTTGATACAATTCAAATGCATTTTGCTTATCAATATCAGTTCCAATTCCATTATTATAACAATATCCTAACATCAATATTCCACCTAAATATTCACCCACGGCAGATTGCTTAAATAATTCAAAGGATTTATTATAATTTATATCAACACCTTTTCCATTTTTATAACAAATCCCAAGGTTATAAATAGCATTTATGTTTCCATTATTTGCGGCCTTTTCATACCAATGAATGGCCTTTTTTAAATCCTTTTTAACCCCGATCCCATTGCTATAAAAGTAACCAATCTGCAATTGCCCAGCCGCGAAACCTTCATCAGTTGTTTTGTCAAAATATTCAAAAGCTAACCTATCATCTCTTGCGACACCATCTCCATTTTGATAACATTTCCCAACATAAATATGCGCTAAAATGTGATTTTGTTTCGAAGCATTAACAAACAATTCAAATGCTTTTTCCTTGTTTTCATTTATTTCAATTCCAAAAAAGTTGAAATATCCTAGTAAAAAAATGGAATTGACATTACATTGATTTTTTAATAACCAATCAACGACTTCGTGCAAAGTAATTTTTTGACTATCAAGGTAATCAAGAATATGTTGATGTTGAACGTTTGATGGTTTTCCTTCATTTTGCTCTTTTAAGATCAAATTAACTATTTCATCAACAACTATGCTTAAATCTACAATGACACTAATCCCAGTGATACTTGTGATGCGAGATGATGGTCTTAAATATGATGGACCACTGCTGCTAGTATCATCAGATCGTTGCTCGTAATTTTCTATTGGAAGAACTTCAGATATTATTCTTGTGGAGATAATTGCATTCAATCTAGTAACCACTTGATTGATAGTTGGACGGTTAACCGGTTCATCATCCCAACAATCTAATAAAAACGGATTAAACATAAATTTTAACAATTAAAGTTATACCGTCGCAAATATTAATAACATATTTACCAGTATAAATTTTAACGTAATCAACAGGCGTACCCTGGACGGTTGACTCTCTAAGCCCTTGTAAAATGTTCACAATCAAACTAACATTATGTTGTTCACCTTCAGTATAAAAAGGAGGACAACCACTTGAAATTTCCCACAAAAGTATACCAATACTGTAAACATCACTCTTTTCATTTAATCTATACGGTTGTATTGGGGAGCCATTATTCAACCTTTTTGGATCAATATAGGGAATTATACCAAGTAAGTCCGAATGTTTAGATGATGCGTCTTCAATTCGTTTTGATAACCCAAAATCAGCCAGTTTAATGCTATGTTGATGAATCAATATATTTTTAGAATGCTGTCATAAATAGGGATTTCAAGATTAATACTTGTCTTTTTAAATAACATGGATATAAGAGATGATAACCATCTTACCAAATCACGATGCACGATACCTTCATCATGCAAACATGAGACGGCACAGGCCAACTGGTACGCCAAATTGTATTTATCTTCCCAGGTGAGATTGTCAAAACTTTCCTTTAAATATTCTCGAAGTGTACCCCCATCAGCGTATTCCATTACGAACAAATATTTTTTGAAGTGATCGTGTTGATTTTCTAATTCAAAAATAGGACTTTTATTATTATTTATTCTAAAACTCTCGATAATTTATCGAATAATGTTATATGTTCGATATATACCTTGATTCGAAATTGTAATCCCATATAAGCGAATGATGTTTTTATGAAAATCCACTTCTCGATGAAGTTCAAGCTAAAATGATAATTAAATAAATTAAAAACATGCACAATTTGATTGGCAAAAATAGAACGAATATCATGTATGCTTGTAAATTTATTACCTCCCGAACAAGTTCATTTATGGCGATATTGTCAAGATTAAAAAATGATTTCAATGCAAAATATTGTTCTGATTTTTTCCAATTTGCACGATAAACTCTTCCGAAAGCACCAGAGCCAACCTTTTGCAAGTTACTAAAATGTTGGTATTCATAATATTTAATCTTTTTTTTATCAATAGCTTCTTCAAACCAACGCTCATTAGAATTGTCTGTACTTTGCATTTTTTGATATCATTTGAAAAAAAAAGGAATAATTTTTTTAAAAAAAACGGGATACTACTATATATGGGAATTCATTTCACATTGGTTAAGATTGAAAGATAAGATGTTCAACAAGTCGATCACTTTGAATGGATACCATTTTCCAATTTAATATGGATAGCATGGATAGAACAATGTACATTTGAAACGTTATGGGTATTAGAAATTTAATAACGTAGAGATAGATAATGGAAGATATGGTAAATGTTTAGAGCGAATTGGAAACAACAGTACATTATAATTAACAGATTTTGGATTAAGTAAGCGTATCGATAGTAATAGCACATCAAAAATATTTGGTGTTATTCTATCAAAGTATTTAGTAGTACAAGAAAATGTCTTCTACTGAAAAGGTAAATTGAATAAGAGATTGATTATGATTTACAATTGATCATGGATATTTCACAAGGTTAATATTCTGAACTTTATACAAGATAAAAGGTTTTATATTTTAATATGTATACTAATGGGATGGTGATCCAGATAAAAGATCGACAATTCACGAAGTTGTCATAAATATGAACATTAAACCATTTCAAATCATACGAATGAAGGAAAATCACGTGATCAGCGTCTCTTATTTTAATAATATTATTTGGGAATTTGTAAGAATATAATTTATAGCAAAAAGCGACAAACATAATATCGGTAGTTGTTACCGATTAGGAGTTTGTGTTCAGAAATATTATAATTTGGCTTTTTATTAAGCACGCGGATGGAATATGCTTTTGGTATTGGCATGTTAGATTATTCTTTGACACATAATGTTGGCGATGTTTGGAAGATGGTATTGGCACAGTATTAAAAAATGTTATTTATGGCAATGAAACAGCAATAAAAAAATTGAGTCAACAACAAAATTAGCAATTTGGCAAATGACTAAACCTTAGTTTCACTAGTTATCTTTTTCACACCCCGAAGATTTCTTTTCCCGTTCCAACAATTTGAAAGATCTGTATTAAATAAATTTTATGTGATTCGATATTAAATATTTCATATAATATTTTTATATCAAGGTTATATTACTGTATGCTAGTTTACAAGACACTTTGCCAATGATGTGAATTTATGCTTCCAACCTTTCCAAAGTGTGTTTTTACTAGTGCTTTCAATATTCAAGAGCGCATCACGGTGTTGATGTTTCAAATTAGAATCATCTAAGAAAATTTCCACTTACGTCATCTATTCATACCCCCGCTTGTTTCGTTTTTAGAAAAAAATAAAATGTGCTCGGTTTAGTATACAAGTTTCGAATTAAAATAACCGTCATAACTTGGTAACCTTTTTTTTTTTAAAAAAAAAGAGTTTCTTGCAAGATCTCTGACTTTTTTTATAATAAGGAAAGCTCTAATCAGCAGTCCAATCAAGCGAGCCTACACTTAGTTCTGTGGTCATGAAAATCGTTTATCCAATCGGAAAATTTGCACCCTTTAAATATATTTTTTTTTTTTGAATAAAAAAAAATTCAATTTATGTCACGAGTCCTGGTTAGGGTCACGATATTTTGCCTGAATGATTAAATGATATAAATGATATGCACAAGAGTGAAACTATCGACCTAAATTTGGAAAATCTAATTAAATGCACTTTTTCATTATCTGTATAAATAACATTTTTTTTTTACTTTCGTATTTATATTACTTAAAAATTCGAGTCGAATCCGAGTTAAACAATAATCTGGTCGGGTCGGACAATAATCGGGTCGACTTGAATTAGGGTCCTGTAAATATTAATGGGTTCGAGTTTGAATTTGCTTCAAACCCGACCCGACCCGACCCTTACGGAGCACTAGAATTACCGTAGATTATTTTTGTTAGTCAATCGAATATTCTGGCATCATTATTTTATTCAATTACTCATGGCAGAGTAAATTTTCCGCGTCAATACATAGGAATCTGATCTCTGGTGTAAAGCTCTTTGAATTTGAGTAAGTTTGTTTTTGATCGTGCGTAAATGTATCAGACTTATTATCTAGACTTACCAAATCTTTTATTAACTTAGGTGTGGATAATCGAAGTATCCAAAATCAGAGTTTACAGAAGTTGTTCTTATACATCGAATTTTTCATCAGACATAAGCATACGATGCAAATTTTCAATAGGAGATGCTTTTAATTTACCTTTTGAGAATGAATTGACTTCATACGTCATGTTTCCATATGTTCCATTAGAAAATTCGGTCGTTAAGAGAACTTGAAGAGGAGGTAATTAACTATAAGATCTCTTATATACTGTATAGTTTAGCTTCTTCTCATAATTTATTTACCTTCCTAATTTTTCCTTTATACCTTCATAATTTATTTTACGATCCTTATTTTTTCTTTATATATACATAATTTATTTTACAATGTACTATTATTATACATAACTACAATAAAATTTTTTCTACAAATACTCATTTAAACATATAAAAGATACTTGAAATGAATTCAACCTTTCAAAAAGATTTTATACAATTGCTCGAGACGTCATTCCTATTTTTTTTTATAAATACATTGGATTTGTAAATTTAATATTCTAAATATCGGAAGGTTCTTATAATTATCAAAATTAAATCTATAAGAAAATTGGCATTAAATGTGATGTTGATCCTTTTTATTGGATAATACCTATGAGATGGTGGTTGAAGGGATAATAACTGCTATTATAGCAGAATATTTTCTAAATCCTTTTATTGCAAAACCTACATTACTTCAATTATTATATAAAATAAAGAAATTGTGCGGTTTCTAATATTTGATTAAAATTATTTCCATAAAATACTTGGTTGCCATCAAGTAGGGGAAAGCTATAAGGTTTTCTTGAACATTTTAAAAGCGTCATTTGGATAAAAACCTTCGTTTATAAATGGTAATGTTCTTTGCACAATATATACGTTTTTATTGGTAGATTTGGCATAGTTATTGTGTTACAAGGCCTAAAAGTTTCGTGTTACAAAGTTAAAAAATGTGTTTATTGTTATTGGCCAGTACTTTTGTCGATCAGTGTTGTTATACGCTTATAGTCAAAGCCATTAGCAGCAGCTTTTTTATACCACTCATTAGCTTTTTCTTTATTTTTTGTTGTTCCAATGCCATCTTCAAAACAAATGGCAACATTATATTGCGCAACATTATAATTCATATTGGCAGCTTTCAAGTATAATTCAAAAGCCCTTCTTTCATCAACAGAAGTACCAATACCTTGTATATAACAATCACCTAACCTTTCAATACCAGGAACATGTTCATTCTGATCACATAAATTATAATAATAAAAAGCCTTAATTTCATCTTTTTGAACACCAATTCCAACACGA
>CAMKVN010003597.1:0-10076 GCA_946474995.1 Funneliformis geosporum
AATGCTCAGATTTGGTTTAATTTACCTTTATTCGTGAAAACATGATATTTATAAGGACAAATTATTTTAATTATTTATCAACTTTTACCCCAAAGAAAAGTCACGAGCCTAAAAGTTTAAAAAAAAAAAAAAAAAAAACCTAAAATTTTTATTGACAATGTCAATTATTTTTAAACCTAATTGTCCTAGTTTCGTTCTACTCTTCTTTTGTGCCCGCTTTTCATGTTTGTAAAACCACGGATAAATATTTCAATTCAAGAGTAACCTTTTTTTTTGTTGAGTGAAAGAACAATAATTCGAGAAACAATTGAAAATCTAAATCTGTCATCATGAAGATAAGATTAAATAAAAATAATAACAACAGATTGTAAATCTGCCAAATATCATACCTTTCAGGAATTTTATAAGCTTCTAGATTGATTTCGTTATATTCAAAGCAATAAAAAATAAATATTCATCTCCCATCATCATTCATTATTAGGGTTACCTTTTTTTTTTTTTTTTTTTTTTTTAAAAAAAAAAGGACATTCGTAGTAATCCATCTCGTACGTATAGTATAATATGCGTGTTGCATTGAAGTAACGTCAAAAATTTTTTAACACCCCCCTGCATCCATTTTACAAGAAAATCCGAGCAATTAAGGGGTCCGGAAATTTTCACAGTTGTTTCAAATCATAATTTCCGCCTCAAAAATGGGACTTGACGCAGCAATCTTCGTCTTTTTTTTACATTTTAATCTCACTTCATATAATTTATTACTTAAAAAGATACTTTTTTTTTTTTTTTTTTTTTACAAAACAAGCCCAATTTCAAATCTTGGTTTTTGGACATGAAGTTCAACAGGAATTTATGGTTCGATGCAGGTTTGTTTATTATTTATTCCGTATTACAAATAATCGGAAATCATTCACAACATATTATATGTAAATAAAAAAAAAAAATAGCAATGAGAAACCCTGTTAACGGAACCTTGGTAAACAAAGAGGAAAAAGAATTACGCGAAATCAATGTACGATTTGGCAATTCCTTCTTTCTGATTCAAAAAAGAACATGTATTAAAAGAGATCTCTTCATAAAAATAGGTACCTCATCTGACAGGAAATGAAACAGGATTTTATATTGGCAAATCACGAAAATGGTTAACCTCCTTGGCGTTTTCCTTTTTTTAAACATTTGAAATCAAAACAAAACATTGCGTGCAAGTGCAATTTCAACCACACGAAATCGAAGATTCATGCATGACAACAATGAAGTATCAAAGGAATCTCAAAGAAAAAAATTTTTTACCATTCAAAATAAAATCATCAAAGTGAAAAAAAAACACCCAACTTTACATAAAAAGAATTCGCGGTTAAAAAATTTTGAAATTATTCATATTTACTTAAAATAGTTCACTTGTTTGTCATTTCGCACATTTTTGTGATACATTTTTAGTTAATCGTTTTTTAGCCATTGATTAAACAAAAACAAATTGTGCCACTTTACCAAGAAAAGCTTTTAGGCTTGTATGAAAAAAAAAAACCGTTTTGGGTACTAAATTTTTATAAATTTCGGAAAATTTTTAAAATACAACAATATATTTTAAAAAAACCTTTATCAATAAAAAACAAAAAAAAAAAAAATTCTTTTTTTAAATTTTTTAAAGTTTAACCCTTGAATTTTATCATACTTTATCAAGTTATGATAAACTATCAAATTATTTTTATACCGTGAAACGAATAGGTTTTTCCCCCATAATAACCAATTTGTTAATTTAGCCATGAATTCATCCCCAACAAAACTTTCCTTAGAACAATTAAATAATCATTACATTCTTTTCAGACATGGACAATCGAAAGCTAATAGTGCTAAAATAGTAGTATCACATCCGGATAATGGGATACCATCTTCGGGAGTAGGACCTCCGTCTCCCGCCTCCTTCTCGAGTGAAGGCAATGGATGGGGATTAACGCAACTAGGTAAGGAACAAGTTAAATATGTAAGTATCAATGAAAAAAACTTTTGTCATTAAGAAAATGAATAAATTCATAAATGGGTTTATTGTTAAGAAAAAATTGGCATTAATCATTGAATCGAAATGGAAGTTTCTTACGGCATTATGTGCTAAATGCGCATAGTAGTGTGCATTGTATAATTTAATAAATATAAAAATACTGTATTTCAACCAAATTTCATACAATGCAAGAAGAAAACATAAACAACAAAAATAATTAAAGTATTTTTTTGTACATCTATGCAAGTAAAATCTCAAAAAAAAAAAAAAAAAAAAAAAAAAATTTTTTTCTTGTTAAACAACACAATGGAAATTACGACAAACATTCTTCTAATTAAGGAAAAAAAAAAAAAAACTTTAAAGCTTGTTTAATTCGCTTAATTATCAACTCTAATCTGAAAAAGATATACAGAATGGAATTATTAATAATGCCACATTGTCATCATTACAGGCATCACAAAATATGTTGAATTATCTTTACAACAATTTCCCATCAGAACATCACCAAAAGAAAAGAGGAGATGATAGGAACAATGAAGGGTTCAACAATCCATCACAAAATCGGTTTTCTTTGTCTAAAAAATTTCACATTAAAATCTATTCTTCCCCATTCCTTCGTACTGTTGAAACTGCGAATATTCTGCTCAAGGAATTATTGAATAATGGACCTATTGTAGATGTAATGGTTCATCCAGAGGTCATTGTACATGATGATTTAAGAGAACGAGATTTTGGCATATTTGAATTAAGATCAGATCATGAGTCTTATTCTAAAGTGTGGGCAATCGATGAATCCATCACCACGCCATCAAACAAGAATGAATACAAAGAAATTGGCGTTGAATCTTGTGAGCAAGTCAGATCACGTATGTGCGATGTGATTCGCGAGATTGAACAACAATCCGAACTTTTAAAAGTGGTGGTGCTTGTTAGTCATGGTGATTCGTTGCAAATTCTGCAAACTGCTTTTGAAAACGTTGAAGCCAATCTACATAGATCGTTAAATCACATTGGTACCGCGGAATGGAAAGTTTTCTGGTCATAAGCTGGGTTCAAAATATATTATTTATTACTAACCTACACACCTAATGTTAATTCTTTTATGTCAAGCCATCATTGAGCCACGCACTGGCCATCTATTATAAATCATCCCCAACCTGAATAAAAAAATGTTGAATCATAATATTTTCAACCTTTCCTTTTGCGTACTTTGATATCAAAAATGAACTTTCAGATATGCACAATTGCCTTATGCATATTGGACTTGCATCGCCGCAATTGCTTTTTTTTTCTTTTTTTTTCTTTTTTTTTTCTCTTGCTTCTTGTTTATGATTTGTCGAACCAAATTTTAATTGGGCTAGAGAGTAAAGTTGAATGAACACTATAAGTAACAATGAACGAATGAAATCAAAGTAATTTTTTTTCTTATTAATAATTTATAGAATGACTATAATTAGTATACTTAATGATGAACTTATCAATTTATTCTATATATGTCAAAAAGGCGTAGGACAGGCACTTTGCCGTATTTTATGCCCTTCTTTTTTTTTTTTTTCTTTGATGGTGAGATATGTTCATTACTTGTTTGTTTGATGTAAGAGCTAGTAAACCAGAAAATCGCCATGATTTTGTTTTGTGGAGAAAAAAAATCGAAACTGCGACACTTTTTAACTTAACACACGTTTTCGCATTTTTAAATATCGCGTGTTCAAAAAACAAAAATACTTATCACGTGAATTTATTTCATAGTTTTTTTTTTTTTTTTTTTTGGGATCCGTCCGTGGTTTATTTGTTTTTGTGTACAATTACGGATCTCATCTCTTTTTGTCAATAGAAAAAAAAATAAATTTATCTTTTAGGCAATTGGCTAAAGGGTTTTTAGGCCTAAAACTCTTTTTTTTTTTTTTTCAAAAATAAATTCGGGAACGTCATACCAAATTTGTTAAATTACTATAATTGTTATACAATAACCAAACCAAATATTACATCATTTTTTTTTTAAAATAAAAAAAAGATCCCTCTTTCATTCAATTCAGACCTTTTTATTGTTAAAAGGAAACTTTTTTTTAAAAAAAAAAAATTTTCTTCCCCCCCCCCCCCCCCCCGCGATTCAATCGATAACCTAAACTTAAAAACTTTTTTGTATGCTAAACTAAAAAAGAGATCAATATTACTATTGAAAACAGGATTTTCACAGTTGAACGGGAGTTGACGAACGGACGTGTGTGAAACATATGTCGACTCACAGACATTTTCGCCAGAAATTCTTTATTTGTCAAAATTAACATATGCTATTGACTCCCTTAATTAAATGAGATATCCTGTTTGAGTTAAATGAACAACATCAACCTTTCTTGTGACTCTTTTGTTTTGATGATAAAGTATTTACACCTCATAATTTAATTTGGGAATGTGTTAAAGGGGAAGGGGGCTACATTAGGGATGTCATGTGATATTTTAAAAATTAAACGTAGATTTTTTAATGGTTATGATATTTTAGGACGTTTTAATAGGAGAGGAAAAATCAATTTAATCGAATCTAATCCATATTAAAAATAATAAAGAATTATAAGTAATACGAGTATTAAAAAAAAAAATCCTTAAAAATTTTTTTTTTTTATTTATTTTATTATTAAAAAAACTCACCTGATCCTACAATTATTTAAATTTAAATAATAATTTTTTATAGTTATATTTTAACCAAATGTTACTGATTCCCGACTATTTATTAACAAAGCATAATTAGTTCTTGAAAAAGTTTAACCCATTTTTTTCCCATGCCACATTTAACTTGAAGCCTAAAAGGCAACATTATAAATAGAATTAGCAAGTGAACTGAAAGAACCTTTTAAAAAAAGAATCAAAGAATAAATATTTATTTATTTAAAAATATAATGTTCCATGATATGTTCGATGTTCGATTCAAAGGTAAAAAACTCTTTTTTTTTCTACATTACATTTACATATGCATAAATGTTGAGACCGAGTAGGTTTAGTAAATAGGTAATGGAACACATTCAAATAATTTCATATTGTTCAATCTATTTCTTTTTTAGTTCTCATTAAAATTCACTATCGTAAATCGAATCATTTATTAGTAATAAAATGATATGATGTTCAACCGATCATCTTTTTTGACCCTTAATTATCAATGTAATGTTGCATGAAAAGAGTCCAATTCATATGAAATTATTTATGTTATTAAAAATTTATACAGAAAATAAAACTCTGTTTCCTGTAACAAATAAATCGTGTCATTAATGCATCGGAAACAATCACTATTTCCTTAAATGTTCGTTACATGTTAATTTACTTTCTTTAATTTATGTGGCAAATCAATTCAGAAAATTTTATGCTAGTGGCGATAATGTCAATTGCTTTTTTCAAAAATAACTAATTTATATTCGAAATACTTGTATTTCTCCGAAAGTGCACAAACTCATGCATAATCATTTTTTTTCATTATTTGAAAATCTGCATCAAAAATTTATTAAAAAAAATTAATATATATTATATATATTATATTATTATATATTACTTTCTCATCCCACTTACATCTCCAAAAATCATATACTACCTATTCAAATACATTCATTCATTAACAATTAAAAAAAAAAGGAGGTTTTTTTTGACCAAAAAAAAAAAAAAAAAAAAAATGAAAAAAGAAAAAAAATTGAAATGAAAGAATTGATGTATATTTTTTAAAAAAAAAAAAAAAAATACTTCCCGAGTATTAAATAATTTTCTAATTGAATTTATAATTCTTCTGATAATATATTATGATATTTAAGTCATATATGTACACCGTGAGGAACTGGGTGGAGGTTCGATCTCTCTTTTTTTTTTTCGGGTACAAAATAAATTAAGAAAAAATTAAATAAAAAAAATTTTTTTTTTAAATCTATTGATTTCTTTAATTATCCGGATTTGATTTCTCCTTATTCATCGTATAACGAGAAACAATAGCACAAGAGCGACGCTAGAGCACTATGATTGATTTCAAAATCCCACCCCAATCGGGAAGATTAAAAAAATAGAAGAAAAAAAAAAGAGAGATAATGATTGTGAGATTTTGGCCAGCCATAATTTTCTTTCCGATCCCCCACATTTTCCTCAACCCCCAATTCGGAAAAAATGATCTTTCTTAAAAATCATAATATTTTAAAAAATAAAAAACTATTATCACACAAATTGAAAAAATAAAAAATTGATCATACAATCCAGTAAAACAACTAGAATTATCCTCTTCTTCTTCATTACTTCGATACGGTAAATTTTGCTGAGGGATTTGTTGATAGGGCGCGTTATAAAATGGGTGTGATTGTGATGAATAATATCCTAAAACAAAAAAAAAAAAATTGAAAATAAAGATAATTAGAATGTAAAAAATAAAAATAGATCAAAACAATATCTGACGTGAATAGTTTACCCTGATTCAAACTCCCATAATATGGTTGATTATTGACCCCACTACTTGTTCCATTACTTGCATATGGAGAAGTTTGAGAATAAGGTAAAGGAGGTTGATTTGGAGAAGCGTAAACTATGGGAGATTGGTATGTTGGACTATTTTGAAGTTGTTGATGATGATTATATTGATAATGTTCAGGTATTGGTGGCATTGGGGCTCTTGGTAGATGAGGGCCGACGGATGATTCACCCGCACGATTTAGGCCGGGCTCTTGCTGCGGGTTTGACTCTACCCAACGAGCGTATTCCTCATCTTGAAGCTTCTGAGCAAGACGAAAATCGGCTTCTGAAGAAATGACAGTAGCCGGGTAAGGGTTTTGAGAGTGATACTGTTGTTGAGTCTTGTTAAAAGACGACATGACACGAATAAAAAAAACGGAGTTCAAAAAACGGAAGCAGGGTTTGCGCGTGGACAAGATGATGATTAAAAAAGTTGTTTAATCCTATAGAAAAGACGCGTATTTATCATACCTACACTTATATATATATATATCTTACCGGATGATGATTACAACTACTATTGTTATTATTATTGTTATTATTACTATTAGCAGGATACTGCTGATCGACCAAAGTGTAAGGAGGAGGAGGAGTATGTCCAGTGTGAATCTCTTCTTCCTGAATTCGTTGCATTTTCTTAATACATAAAAAAGCCAATTGTTTTGTGAAAAGGTAATTGCCCCAATAAAATTTTTGGTTAGTAAGACTTTACCTTTAACAAATGGTGGTACAAGAACGACAAATGCCAGGAACGCCCACATCACATGTGAACACTTTTTAATCTGCAGAATCTATCACAGATTAGGAGTGATCCATCATAAATTATATTTTCAGCCTGTGTTGTTGGGTGAGCTCAGACAAAATTTCGGAGTCGTACAGAGCCGAATTTGGAATTATCATCTTAAAAATTCTTGATACAAGTCCTAATTAGAACCTAACTGATTATGAGTTAGTACGTTATTTGTAATACAAAATGAACTAAAGATTATTAGTAATTTAAGAGTATTTTTTAATATTTCGCCAATAATGGATTAATAGTTCACTACATTATAAACTTTACATTAATTACTACCATTTACGGTTTTACTGAAATTTACCAACGCAAGTTGAATAAATTAAAAATAGCCCAAATATTTAAGCTTCATTTTCTTTTTGTTTCAAGTGTGGGGCAAAAAAAAATACTTAATAAGAATGTACAAGTGTAATATAAAAATAAAAATAAAAATAAAGCAATTTACCTATAATTGATCCCTTTATTGAACAAATATAAATTAATAATTTATTGTGAAACCATCGAGCGAAAGAGGAAGGAATGTTCGTTCGACTTCCGATTATCGACTCTTGAATTAAGTAAGGTACACAAAAAAAAAGATCTTTTTAAATTAAAAAAAAAAAATTGATAGAATTGGATTAGTGGCTTGCTTTACAGTAAGGAAGCTTTTAACGAAAGTTTTTTATATCTTGTGCCTCATTGTAGATGCATTAGCAGCTTCATGTGACCTATTCGGAACAAAAAAAAACAAAGAAGTTATCAGCTACACCAAGTAGGGGAACTTTTCCCGTCGCCACTTACTGTGCGTAACTTGTGCAGTGCACTTAAACTCCAAATAAAAACTCAAACACAACGAGCTGACTCGCGTTGTAGACCTTCGCGGCAAACTCACTCACGAATATTCTTCACTTTGACTATCTATATTGTAAATACATATACTTGTAATTCTCCATTTCAAAAAATAAAATAAAATAAAAGACTCCCACTCATACATAAAAATAGATATTTTATATTTATTTCTTAAATATGGTTCACACACTTTTTGAACACCCACCAAAGGATGAGAAAGAACTAAAAAGGTTGAGCTCTTTAGAGCATCGTGTGGTAGAAGTAGAGAATCAGTTGTTGAGGGCCTCGTCGGCTGCTTTAGAAAAACGAGTCGCAGAACTAGAGGCTTCCTTATTGGAATCAAACGAAGAATGTGTTAAATTGAGACAAACTATAGCACATATGAAAGTTTCTGAAAAGAACGTTATTCCTTCAAAAGTGGAGGATGGTATAGAGAAAAAGGAGTGTTTGAACTCAAAAGACGATAATGATAGTTTAGAGATGTCGGATGGAATATCGATTAATAACAAAGAAGAAGAAATCATATATGAGCGTATCTTAAAGCTTATCGAGAATATGAAATCCGATTGTCAAAAAGCAATAAATATAAAGATTCCAGCATCTTCTCATTTACCTAAAGCCCCCACAAGACAGGGTTCAAGGCTTAGTTTTTCATCAAAATCACCAAGTCCAACTGATGGGCTCACATCTCCTTCCAAGATGATTGGAAGGTCTAGGACCCCAAGTTTAGTTGGAATGTCACCAACTTCTATTTTTTCCGTCATCCCAAGTTATAAATCAGGAATTCCATCCGGTGCGATTTCACCACCAAATCCTGGTTCTAATAGTCAGATACCTGCTTCAAGAATGCTCGTTCCTACGAGAAGTCCTAGCTTGATATCACAAAGCAAAACTTCCCAATTACCTTCTAGACCTAATACTGCTTCCGGAAATTATTCCTCACCAAATTCAATCAATAGTCCTGTAACACCGTTAAATAGTAGATTGCAATCAAGGCCAAGAACCCCATCTTGGCCACAAAAATGTTCCCGACCGACTACACCTCCATCACACATTCCGTCAGGGTTTCATTCTAATATTTCAACCGGCATTCCTTCCGGTCATCCTCAAAAGACGGCAATTCCATTGCACATCCCCATAATGCGAAATTGTCGTCAGGCTACAATTTCTAATTGATTTGGTAAGAATTCCATCATGATGATTTATCACAAATAAGATTACGATGGAGTATTCCTTCAACGTCTAATCATGAATGTCTTTCTTTCTTTCTTTTTAACTTGTAGATGTGTGAATGTAAATATAATTATTGATCAAAAACTTTCAAAACTATAATTACTCGCCTTAGAATAATTTATTATTTGCTGGGTGCATACGCGGGCGTTTTCGTATTCTCAGTGAATCCTTTTCGAAACGTAATTTTAATTTCTTGGAGGGATTGGCGTAGTTGTCACGTCCGTTAATATTCATTCTATCGATCAAGATTTATTCTTGATTAGTTTATGGGTTTCTACATTAATTTCTCTATAAAAACAAAACAATTTGTTTGACATGAAATGAAAGGTTCAATCGAGATCAATCTTCAAAATGATTGATCCCGATTCAATCACAAGTCATGTCAAAAATATTTTAAGCTGTTTAAGGGTTATATTTAAATCCTTTTGTAAAAAATAAAACAAACGTATTGTTGGTTTTGAAGGAAACCATGTATTTATGTCTATTTTTTTTTATGTATAAACATTTTTTTTTATTATTTTTACCTTTTTGTTTCGTTTTTATCTTATATTATCTATACTATATATTTTTTTTAAAAAAAAATTTTTATTATTACTATTATTATATTTCATCACTTCCTTGGATGTTTCATAGAAAATTTGAGACCATCCTATTTGGTCCAAGCAATGAATGTATATAAGTTTCTTCTTTAATCATCATTTTATATGTATTATCTTACGCATAAATTCGAATTCTTACATCTTATTTTTAAAAAAAAAA
>CAMKVN010003598.1:0-10074 GCA_946474995.1 Funneliformis geosporum
TCTTTAACCGAAGCAACTGCTAAAGTGTGTTTTTTTATACAAAATTTACATACTGCACGCTTGTTAGAACTTTTTTTGAGGGTTTTATTAGTATAAAGAATTCACAAAAATTATGCGGGATTTTGCCTATACTGCAACTTTCGGTAATACAAAAAAAAAAGATTTTGTGTATAATAAAGTTTAAATTTTATTTATGTATTGTAAGCAACGAATAAAAAAAAAATTTTTTTTTATGCAAAGATGATCAAGTATTACAATTTTTAATTGGTTCGCGTAAATGACTACAAATGACTTCAAATGACACAACTATCTAAAAGGAGTCATTTAGTCATTTGTCATTGTGAAATGACCTATTTTAAATGACCCAAATGACCGGGTCATTTGGAGGTCATTTGAAGGTCATTTCAAAATAGCCAAATGACCTGGTCATTTGCCATCACTGACACTAGCTGGTATAAGAATGTTAAAAAACTCGAAGATATTGTTAATCGTAATTAGTGAAAATGATTTATTTGTCAAGATAATAGAATTTCCCTTCTTGAAGTATGGTAAGATTAAAAACTGGAAATCGTTATTCCTAAAAGGATACAAAAATTAAGGAGTTTGTTTGTCTAATATCCAAAAGTTTTGATATGCAGACCAAGTCTGATAAAATATTAACTCCGTCTGAATTCTGGATTGGCATATCAAATTAACTGGTTTACCAAGTATTTTGACAGATAAGATTCATTTTAATTAATATAAAAAATATAAGAAAGAAACTGGACATGAGCTATGCCAATTATCAGAAGCTGTGATAAATATGTTAGCTAAACTGATTTCAGGCCTATCACTTTCGAAGCCAAACCTGATCCAGAATTAATAATCAAATCCATCTTAGAACATTTCACATACCTAAAATTTTGAAATAGTTTTAGAGGAATTGATAATTATAATTTTGTATCACCTCAACTGTGGAGCTCATCATGTCCTATTTGTGATGGAAAACATGGGAATTATGGATTACATGGCGAATGGTATAGAAATGGAATGGAATGGAATATTGTCTTACTTGCTTCACTTCAAGCAATAAATTCAAATTCGCAATTATAGCATAGAAGCATTTTGTGTATTTTTGCACTTGTATTTATTTTTTTATCACTCGCATGCATTAATAAAGTACCGTGAAGATTCTTCACACTTATCACCTGATATTGTAAAAACTATGAAATTCCGATACTGTGACATTCTTAAAGTTTAGCATTTTTTTATATGAAGTATTATAAGGCTCAATTTCTTTTCCACCAATTCTACTGCGTTCTTGTGATAGTGTCATCCATCAGAAAAATAGTGCACATCAGTCTTTTTGCTTGAAAGTTCCAGCGTATACCTTGATATAAGTCAAGATGTTAGCTGTTCATGATTTTCACGGATTAACTTGTTGATAGGTAGTATCTATTATGAATTTAAGAAGACGAGTTAATCTGATTTTCATGATGCAGTCATATTAACATTCCAAAATCAATTCTGCAAATTATATAAAAAGGTGAGTCCTTAGTTAATAAGCCCTTTTACCCGCCTTGTACAAGTAAAATAAAAATCAATCAAACCTACCATTATTTGCATCATTGATATCTATAATCTCGTGTAATCTGCAAATTAATAATAAAGTATGCTGGTTTGATTTTTACGTCATTACAATGCTAATCATTTTTTAGGATTTATAAATGCTTAAGGATATATTACCATTCTTGATCCTTTCTGACAGTATGTATGTGTCTTATCTGTCTTGTCGGCGCAGTGAATACTAGAGGAAAAAAAATCACATGACTGTAATTTATTGGGATGACGCAGTATCCAGATTCTTGGCGCGCAGTATTATTAGCATCATAGCTATGAATCTGAAATTATTAATAAAGTTTGCTCATATTGGGCTTGAGATTTTTAACTAAATACACATGTATATGGGTGTTGTGGATGTTGTAAAATATGCATCGGAAAAATAAAAATGTACGTAAATATACAGCTTAGTAAGAGATCAAATTAAATTTCTTTATTATTAAGCAATAAAGCAATAAACGTTAATTAAGCAGTTTGTACAAAATTTAAGTAGTCTACATATTTGTTGATGGTGTTATTTGTCATTGTTATTTTCATCTACATGCGTTTTCTTCACTAAATTGAATAGGTTACAACATTATTGGAATACAATAGATTATTTTTATATAATAGTAACTTATTCTTCAGTTGTAATAGCTAGTTACATCACATTCAGATTAAATCTATATTTGTTTCATGGATGCGTAGATTTGGAGAAAACAGAGGAACACAAGCACGAAAATAAAAATATCATAGCTCCAATCCTGTAATTGACATAATTTTAGATTAATCAAAAAACAAAATTATTCACATGGGAAAATGTGACTCACTTGAGCATCAGAAAATTTTTGTTCTAAAGTGTCATGTTTTTTCTTCAGGAAGGCCCATTTTTCATTGGCGAGATTCAATAATTAAGGATCAGAAACTTTTTTCTCTAAAGTGTCGTGTTTTTTCTTCAGGAAAGCCCATTTGTCATTTAAGAGATCTAGTTTATCCGCAAATATTTTATGCATTACACCTATGTTTGCGAACTCTGAATTCATTCTTTCAGTTAGCATTTCATTCATCATTATTATTTCCTAAAAAATCAATATGTTCAGTTATTATATGAAACAGGTAGCATCATTTAAGGTTATTATACATACGTTTCTTATCTGGATAAGGTAATTTATCGTAACTATAGCGCTAATAAGGGCTACAATAAATTTAATAGTATTAACAACACTGGAAGTGCACTCTAAAGATAAATAAGTTTGTTAACATGTTAACTAGCGAAGAAATGATGCAATAACACTTTCTTACCATAAGATTTTTTTGCGAATCTCTGCATTTCTGCTTGCTGTTGTAGATTATTGCGTGTTTGGTTATATCTGTCCTCCTGCATTCCTGCCTGCTGTTGTAGATTATCGCGCATTTGGTTATCTTCTTGTTTGAACATTTAAATATCTTTTTGACTCTCAATCAATTGATAGAGATTCTTTGTCTGATGAGAAAAAAAAATTGAAATTTAAAAAAAGTAGGCATTTTATAATTAAAATTTTTTGTCGGATCTTAAAAATAAATATCATGAATCATTGAATCAAACTCAGTATTTATATAACCGAAATACTGTACGTCATTGACAAACCGTAGTATACGTTATGAAAAAGTGAGGTATGGTTTTTTTTCAGTTGAGACTGTTCATCAAGGACCTTATTAGCATCACAGAAGGAGATCAATGTCGTTTATTTATTTCTGACACAAACATAACTGACGACCGTTTTATTAAATGCAGTGCGTAATTACTAATGAAGATCTGGGAAAAAGTTTGCTCCTGTGGAATTTTACTAGCTGTATAAAAACTTTTTTTTCGAATCCTATTGTCTAGAGAGAAAGGGAATCAGTGGATGTATTCACAAATTCATTTGGATTATACTCCAAAATTTGAAATTTATTAAAGTCACGTTAAAATGTTTTTATTGGTCAATATGTAGGAATACAATTGGCCACAAAATTTTTTTTCTAAACGAATTTAACTTGATTTAATTCTTCAATAATTTCATCGGGAATTCTTCTATGTGACCTATATTTTTTAATTGCATATTCAGCTAATTTTCCACCAATTCCCTTTTGATATAAATTCATATAATGCCAAGCTTTTCTTGCAAACCTTCTAATTGTAATTAATGAAACTGATTCAAGACTTCGAGACACAATTTCTTTTAAACCTACCCATGAATAATTACAATTTCTCTTGCATGTCTTTTTGCAGCCCTCCAATAACATTCAATAAAATTTAGTTCACAATGGAACTTCAGATAGAAAATACATTTATGACCTGCTCCCTCAATAATTTCAACAAATGTACCTTTTTGAGCAAGGAAATCTGGTTCCAAGAACATTACCTGACATGCACAACAATTAATTCAATTTTCATCATCTTTCTTCTCTTTACACTCTTTACATTCTAATTTTAATCTACCATTTGGCCATTTTCCTCGCTCTTGTAATATTTGTTTTAATCCCTTAATTTGACCTCAAAGCTTTTCATTTAGATAATTATCAGAAAATGTCATCAATTGCAACTGGTTATTGGGACCCCAGTATATATTGCGCATTTTTGGTTGCAAATCACCAGGATTTAAATTCATTCACTTTGATATTAATGCATTTTTTGCAAATATTACATAATTTGAACTGTTGTCAAATGCAAAAACATAAACACAATTTGGATGAATTTCAATATAAGTATTACCTTAATCTTTATTTGGTCAAGAATATTTTTTGCTATTCAATAACTTTCACAATCTTTTCCTGATTCCAAATATTCACGCGCTTCTACCAAAACCATAGGATATTTTTTAATATCTGCTAGTTTTAATCGCAAACATCTATCAACTTCTGTTAGAAACTCACTAACCATAATTGATTTACCATTGCCTTTTTTCGTAAAGTTAATTCACTATTTTTGACTCAAATGTCACGTTGTCCATTATTAAAATAAAAAACACATTCATCATGCATTACCAAATTGTATTCTTTTTCGTCTTCTGTCAAATCAGGTAAGATTTGATCCATATTTTCGCCTTTATAACATAATATAAGGTTTTCATATTCAAAAAATTTGTTTAAAAATTTTTTTCTGTATTAATCTACATCTTCACATTAGTGTCTATCATAGTATATACCTTGCTTATATCTTTGCTTTTGTATATTCAAGAATATAAAGTCAATGAACTGCAGTTGAAATATCAAGAGTCTTTTTCTTACTGACTCCTAATTTAGTTAATAAATTTTGTTCAATAAACTCTTTACATTTTATAGGTATAACTTTATAATTTTGATCCTAAATCAAATATAGCATTTTTCAGCAACATCTTCATCATCAATTAATCGAATGGTTTTTTTGATGCTTTCCTTGAAATAATATAGGGAATGCATTATAAAGAAGTCAATAATTAGCCCAATATCGTATTTGTCAAGCTTTCCAAATTCCACCATCAACAAAACTATTTGTGTAATGTTTAAACTTACCTTCATTTTTCCACTACTATTTTTATCTAATAATTTCAAATACTCAAAGATTGCTCGTTTCTTATTATACCAAGAAGAGCGGCTGAAATTCACTTAGAAAAGAGGTATGTTTATTATATTATTAAACTTAAAGGGCTGAGAAACTTCCCAGAAGGCAAAAAGAAAGAATTAGAAGGAATTGATTATATAGCAGTAAAGGATGATTCATAACCTTTATTTTATTATGCCAACTTTCTAATCCTATTTTCAAAGCCTTTATCTTTGCATCAATTTTATTCACTTCATATAAGCTTTCATTTTCTTCTTTCGATTCTGTTTTGCTCTTTTTACTTTCAATATTCATGATCCAAATTTATAATTTCATCATCAGTATTAAGTTGAGTGGGAAAAAAACTTGTAATTTTTAAAATGCTAATTGCCGACCTGGTAAATAAGCCACTTGGTCCCCACTTATCATAATATGTTAATTTGGTGACTTACCAGCCTTATATAAACACATTTTTTTTCTCAAATTCATTATTTACATTCCACCTTAAACACAATTATGAATGAATAAATAAAAAAACAAATTATTAAAATAATTGTCTTTTTACCTAATTCTGCCTTTATAAATTTTAATTATGTTTCCTTCTCCTTTTCTAAATCGATTTCATCTTCTTAACCACTATCATCATTATCTTCCCATTCTCCTGCATCTTCTAATTCAGGAATCTCTAGTTCAAAAATGTCATCATCGGCTTCTTCATTATTATTTAATTCATTTTGTGTTGAAAGCTATTTGTTGTTCATTTTTTTGGTTCAAATCTACCTTCTGATGTTTGAAATTGCTGTTTGTAAAGTTTTTTTCAGATTTTAATAGGTGGTATTCTCAGTTAAATGAAAAATACATGTAGATTTTTGATTTCATTGTTAACTATAATATTTATTTATACATGAAGATCAAATTACATTGTAAATTCATATGAAATTTATTATTTCAGGGTTTCCGAATTTTTGATATTTACTAATAAAGATATATGATTTTACGTATTTTAAAACTTTAATAGTCTACTAAAAAATCATGTAATCTCAAATTAAAACCAATAGATTGAAAGAGGATAATCTAATCTATCATTCTATCAGTATTAATTTTAAAATTTGCACAAAATGTACGACTAGATAGATTTGGTAGTTACATGAAATTTTTGATGAGTATAAATGCATCATACCTCCTGGATTGATACATATTTTACTTAAAAAATTTTATCAAATTTTTAACTTTTAATTTTGTTCTATAATATAATAATGAAAAGTTTTAACAAACATGAAAATATGTAAAGTCCTACTTAAGGTTGCTAGATGAAATCAAGAGTTTAGACAGACGTCTAAATGGTAAAAGTAAAACTTGGTTAAACTATATTAAAACCTTATTAAAAAATCTGCGAAATTTAGAAAAAGGTAAAACTATATCAAAGCTTATAAAATGGCAAAACTATATCAAACACTTAGTAAAAATTTAGCAAAACTAAAGGTTTAACCGTTTTGCCAAATCCAAAATGAGTTTAGACAAGCAACCTTAGTCCTACTAAATAATCCTTAAAAATAACAAAAAAAAAGTTTTGTCAATGGAATGAAGATACTATAAAACTGTTTCTTTTATTTTTAATAGAACGAAAAGAAGAAGTGACGCAATTAAGTATAAAATGGGATGGAAATGATAATACTAAAGCAAACTTTAGAAAGACGTATCAAATATGTTTCTTAGCAATAATTATCAATATTCTGCTGAGCAATGTATAATTAAATGGAAAAATATAAAAAAAACTATAAGGTAACTTTGTTTAATAATGTTTAATAAATATTTTCATACATTAATCAAAAATTTAATAATCTATTAGAATGATATTAACCATAATAAGCAAAGTGGTAATGATCCTATTAAAGTTTGATATAAAGAGGAATTGGAAGAAATATTTGACAAAAATCATTTAAGATTAACTTCAAGATTTTTAGGTAGCAGTTTAAATGATGATATCAATATTAAAGGAAATGATATTCTAATTAATGAAATAACTGATCAGAATAAAAGGAAAGAAAGGTCTAAATCTCCTCATGAAAATGAACCACAAAAAGCTAATAGGTTTGAAGTACGACATGTCAAAAAAATATTGGAAGATCTTATTTATCTAAGAAGAGAAGAGCAAGAATTTAAAAGAGAAGAATAAAAAAGGAAAGAAGCAGAAAAAAAGCAAAAAAAAGAGCTGCTTTGTGTCTTAATCTACATATTAATGGTATATAAAGAATAAATATTTAAAATTATATTTAATTTACTAATTATTTTTATATAGATTTTTTTCGTTAATAAGGTTCAGATTCTTTCTCTTAAAGATAAATATGTGAATTGGATCAAGTGAAAAAGAACTTTAATTCAAAAAATTATAAAATAGAATGTATGAAAATGGAGAAAAAGTCATTAGATAGCATATATAAATGGAAAATAGATATTCTGTTTTCATGGCAATTAAAGTTAATAGATAAAAATAGATCCCTTAGGGATCAGTTAGTGTTAAAAAAAAATAATTGTCCACTTCCATTTATGAACAATTCATTGCAACTTGATTCTAAAGAAACCCTTTCCACTCTTGACCTAAAAATTTCTGAAGGTGACACAAAAGTAGTGCCTTTACCAGCAACTACTCCCTTTATTACGAGTTCCTTAATATCACTGATAGTAACATATTCTATTCTTGCTTTACTACTAATTGCAATTATATGGATTATGATCAGGAAATGCTAGAATTTATGGAAAAAAAAGTAATACTGAGCATTCTCCTAATCAGAACTATTTTTTATCATCTGGGTATTTCTGAGACTGGGCTGTATGATCAGAGACTAGAAGTTCAAAGAGGTTTCAGAGGGATCAGATAGAAATTGAAGTTAGCCAGTATTA
This sequence comes from Funneliformis geosporum, assembly GCA_946474995.1. Lineage (NCBI taxonomy): Eukaryota > Fungi > Glomeromycota > Glomeromycetes > Glomerales > Glomeraceae > Funneliformis > Funneliformis geosporum. The sequence goes on from CAMKVN010003598.1 coordinate 8,021, forward strand.
TTATACAAGAAAAAATATATAAATTATATTATAAGTTTCTTAGCTGAAATTGCTATATCTTGCTAAGAGTACTTATCCATATAATTCGATGATATCATCTATATTGGTTTCAGACAAATCATCAAAATACCTAGAAAGTTTATTATAAAGTTTTTATATAATTTTTTAGCCAGTTTTTTGCCTTTCTTTGGGAATAATCATTGATCTGCTTTTCTCTTTTATCTGAATCCTTAATCTGCATTATTTATATGATGGTAACAGTTAAAATCTATTATTCTTATTGATAAATCATGCACACATTGCAACTGTAATACCTAAATAATAATTGATATCTATTTCCATGTTTTGCTCTTTTGCTATATCTGTGTACTTCATATAATCCCTAATTCTATATGACACCTTTCTATCCTGTCTATTATAAAAGGCAGGCCTTTGATAACTACATAGCTAAATCATTCATTAGGATCAGGAATCCTCTCATTTCTCTTTCTCATACATTCCATAAAGCGATTGTTGCAAAGATTTTTTTTCTTAGGCTTTCATGTTTCTATTACAATAAATTCATTAAAATCCCATTTCTTATTCTATACTTCTCTAAAAGTATCTTCAACAATTTTGTGAATTGAGCGCATATTATTTATATCTATAGTCTCCCTCATAATCTTCTCTCCAATGAATTTGAGAAGTTGGGATTTATCTTGCTTTACAGTTTCTATTTCTTTCATGAAAAGTTTTTTCAGCTTAAATTTTACTACATCTTCATGCTTAATCCTAAAGTACTTCTTTTTACTGGTAAAGCAGATAGGAAATAATACCTCTTCATATGTCATCTTTAGATAAGATGTCTCACTTTTTATCTTAAGATAAGCATTTACTTAATTGCGTAACATTTTCATCACATCTATAGTAATTTTAACTATTTCACTTCAGTACGCTTCTTTAGAAAGTTCTTTTTTAAAAAAGATTTCATCGCATTTCTCATAATACCTATCTGGACAAGTGAGATACAAAGAATCAGTATCTTCATATTTTATCCTAAACCCTTTCTTTAATATGAATTCTGCGACAAGATTAAGGTTGTATTTTCCTGTTATACTAGTTTTACAAGCTAATTCGCGAAGAAAGATTAGGATTTTGAATTTCTAAATTCCCAATAAAAGTGTTTATGTATATCTTCAAAGCTCTTTACTTCGAATTCAAATAATCATGATCAAAGCAAACGGATGAGTATTCTAAATTTAAGCTTTTTGGAATCCTTTTGCCTTTTTCTTTAGCTATACTTATTATCTTCTCAAGGCAATCTTTTTTCTTTTCTAATAAGGCCAGTCATATTTTAAGTTCCAGCCTCTTGTTAAATAAATCCTCTAATACAGAGGGGTATAAACCCTTCTTCTTTAAGGTATTATCATGTCTTACACACCAAGTTTTAATAATATGATTATTAAATGAAAATTCGATCTTATGCAAATTATTTTTATTATTTTGCATAATATCAGCTTCCTTATGTATTAGTATTATTTATCTGAAGAGAGATTGTAAGCCATTATGAGACTGGAATATAAAGAGGTGAAATCCAATCTCATTACAGGTCTTCTCGTTTCAATTCTTTTTTTAGATAGAAAAATGTAAGCGTTGGGATATTTCCCTTTTTTTATATTTTTGCAAACCCTTGTATTAAATACCATATCTCGTTTAATGACATATGCATTGAGAAGGTTTCGTATCTTCATTCCATTTGCCTAATAATGCGAATCAAATAAAGATACAAAACTATAGAAGTGACTTCTTTGTAATCATTTATTTGACTTAATTTTATCAAAACTTCTGGTAATGCAATGCATCTATAATGCAATAATTTGCTACTTCATGCATTTTTTTCACAGTTACTAGTGAAGGGTACTCTTTTGCTTCTGAATAGATTCTTCTCATTTTATCATATAACATGTCAGCTATACATGAAGCCGAAATGAAAACCCAAAAAGTCGAAATGTTTCGACTTTGGAGGTCAAAGTCGAAATGAAAAGTCGAAATAGTCGAAATTACGTCATATCACA
>CAMKVN010003599.1:0-10072 GCA_946474995.1 Funneliformis geosporum
GATTTTTTTTGTAAAAATCAATAAATAAAAATAAAATAAATAAAATTTACCTTTTGTTTTATTTCCACTTTATTTTAATTTATATAAATTTTTTGATTTAAAAAGTGTCCGCATAATTTTGGTCGTTGACTGTATATTTTTTTCTTTACTTTGGTCTCTTGTTCCTTTGCATCACTATAAAAAAAATTTTAATTAGTATTAAAATTCTGATAAAATAATCACAATAATAAAATAATAGGTTATGACTAACGTAACCAAAAATTTACTTTTTTTTTTATAATTACGAATCCACAAATGAGACAAATATAAAATATTTCAACCTTTGCCATTAATGTAAACTCGATTGTTCGTTCCAGAATTCCATAAATAATAGGACTGGGAAACTCGCAAAATAAATTTTCACTTAGGTTAACGCTTTTTAGAAATAAGGAATTAGTTTCATAGATTTTTGCCAATTAATATTGAAAAAAAATTCTCATGACATTTTGAAAATTATGTAAATCGTTTTAATAATTTTTGATTTTCATAATAGGAAACTTCGATAATTCTATTTACTATACGTAGAAATTTGTGCAACATCTTGCACAGATTTGATTAATTTCCATCTCATTAGGTAAGTTTATTCTCGTCATTTCGAAAATAGAAATTAAACAAAAATACAAATTATAATAGAAAATTTATATATATATACATCATACTGTATTTTATTCACATCTAATAACTTTCTTTATTTTACAACAGAAATAAAGAATTTTTAAGCTTTGCTCATTATTTTGAAACGAAGCAAACAAAAAAAAAATTGAAATGAATAACATTATTATATTAATTGGAATTTTCTTGACCTTGGCATCATTCGTACAGTCAACTCCATTGGAATTACAAAAACGTCAAGACCAACTTAGCGGCTTTAAAATTTGCGATGGCAATTATCCAGTCACAATTAATACATTCACCTGTAATCCAAATCCTATTATCCTTGGGCACAATCTTGCACTCCGATTCGCTGGTGTAGCAAATGCAGCTATTGAAGATGGTTCAATATTAAGTTTTTATCACCAAAGTGGTAATGCTGAACTTGTACAAGATTTTTGTAAGGATTATGCTGAACAAAGTGCATACAAATGTCCAATTGTGGGGTCTTTCGACTTGACTTCAATTGTATTTTTGGATAGTCCTCCTGATGAACCTAAAAATGTTACTGAAAAGCTATATACTAAAATTATACGTAAGTATATGACCAATATTTTTTTTTTTTTTTAAAAAAAAAATTTGTATAATAATTATTTTGCCCGCCAATTAATAATTTTTTTTATTGTTATTAGTTTCTAATCCAGATGGAACAAATTTGTTTTGTATCGAGGGATATGCTGTAATTTACCATCCCTGATTTATTTTTACGTTTTTTAAATTTTATGTCAAAATTATAAATGTAAATACTGATAAAAGTTAATAAAACGAATGATTGCAATGAAATTTTTAATTATAAAAATATTTGTCCGCCGTTTAAAGTTTCTTTTATGTTCTTTATTTTCATATTTATACATACAAAGTTAATAAAAAACCAAATCAAAACTTACAGTTTAAACATGTTAAGAACGAGTAAGCCGGACGATGGACAAGTTACGATTCTGAAAAAAATAAAAAAATAAAAAAATAAAAAAAAAGTCATCTCCGCGTATCCAGAATACGTACAATAGTATCATTTTTAGAAATCAATTCTTATTACATTGAACATCGATATAATAAATATCTTCATTATAATTTCTGAAGAATAAATATAACAGGAATTCTAAATTCATTTCACTGCGATTATAAACGAAAAAATACATACCGTCATTTTAAAATATTTTTTCGATTATAAAATCACATTAAGAGCTACTTTAAATTTCTGCAGTGAATCGAAAATATATATGCCATTATTCTAAATTTTTTATTCATATGTAAACTCAAAATGATTTGATCTATATTTAATATATATGGAAATCCCTCATGAAGAAGCCTACAAAAAGAAAAAAGGGCAAAGAAAAAGAACGGTGCATGATGCATGTTGATTCTTATTTTAGCTTCAAATAAAGATTTAATCAATCGCAATTTGATTTATTTACTCGCGCGAATTATTATTCTACTTTCAATCATTACAAGAAAATTATTTAAGCTTCTTTTCATTTCGAATTATAATGCAATTTTTTTAAAAAATGAATCGAATAATAACTTTAGTCTGTGTTTTCGCATCAATCATCAAATTTACTCCTTTGAAATTGTGATAACGTCAAGATTCTTCCACCGACTTTAAAAATGCGACAGCTACTACGCAATAAACCTCACTTCAATTTGTCATAATCCAATTGTTCGATCGTGTTCTATTAGTTCCAGGGCATTGTGATTTTAAGATTTTATTTTGTTAGTACTTTTTTGTAGATCGTAGTCCTGGCCAATAAAGACAATTAGATCAGAAACAATAAAATCTAACGTTATTATTTGGCTAATCAGCGACAAGGAACCAAAAAAATGAAAAAATAAAAGGCGAAGTATCCGTTGGAGATTAATGCAAAAATAAAGAAATAAAGTTAAGTGAAAAAATGTCATTTTTTTTTTACTTTTGATAAGATATTTTACTGTTTACTTTTAGATATTTCGGATAATAAAATTTTTTGGATCATAAAAAAAGGTTTTTTATTACAAAAAAGTGAATTTAAAACGACATTATATTAATGGGGTAATTCTCTAAAGTAACAACCCGTTATAAATCGAATCAGTTGATTAGCTACATCGAATCGATTACTAACTCTAAAGAATAAATACTAAAATCAAAGAGTAATTTCGTGAGCAGATCGCACACTTAGGAAAAAAGAACCCGAATTAGGAAGAAAATAACCTGAGGATTATACTCTACGTTAATTTTTAAAATTTAAAATCTATTTGGCGTAATTATGTCTTCTATTTATTTTTATTTTATTTTTTTAAAGATAATCGTTTAGCAAGCATACGTACATCAAAAGGTCAATTCATAAAGCTGATAGATTTTGGTAAATTATTTAATACATTATTGCTGGTCGAGTTTCATTTGAATTAATTTTTTAATTAAACAATATCGATATGAAAATTTTCGAAATCGCATCATAAAATCAAGTTTATGAAATTTCTGCAAATAGCGATTCATTCAAATTTTTACTTGCACGAAATTCTATATTTAATTTTACACAAAAAAAAGGTTCTTTTCAAAAAAGGGAATTAAATAAAAAATTCTTTACAGAAAAATAATATATTCGATTATCATCGGCATTGACGAAAATAGGACATTTTTTCCAATCAATGGTCAATAACAATGATACTTATTAAATTCAAATTGAGATAAGCATGCTCTAAGCCACAAAAGAATTTTCGGGAGAAAATGAAATAAACAAATTTGATACAAACATTACAATCTGATTATTTAGATCTGCTATATATAGATTTAATCTTTCGCGTAATCTTTTTTTTTATCTTAGAAAATAAAACAAATTAATATACTATTTCCAATTGTTGTTTCAAAAAGGAATTTTATTTTATTTTTTTTTTTTTTGTGACTCATCCTTGCGATCTACATACTGTAATATTGTTTTCAACGGTTACTTCTACTTTTGGATCTTTATTAATTATAAATAAAATACTGTAATTATATAGATATTTTCTATTTCCATTTACCATTCTCATTAAAAATAAATTTTTTTTTATAATATGGAGTTTCAATGTACAATAAAAAAAAAAATAATAATAAAAAAACATCGGATCAGCTTTATTATAAGAACCTTTTATTTGGCATTTGGCGTTTTGGGATTCATTGTTTGCCTCCAAAAAAAGATTTTTTTTTTTTTTTTTTTTTTTGGTCATTTGATCTCATACCTTTTATTATACAAAATCGATAATTAATTCTTCATATTTCAAAGTATCAAAGACCTTTTGATTTGTAGATTCAAAAGGTAAGCAGGTTTTTGAAAAGTAGACCAACTATTATTTACATGGTATTTCCATGATCTCAACATACATCATTCTTTACTTTTAAATTGGCTAATTCTAAGGTGGTGAAAATCCTAAAAAAAATTACAGAACAAGAATATATTAGTTTATCACGTTTTTAATCACAAAGGATTTTCTTCTTTATCGATTTACTATATGTAGAAATTCGGCAACATCTTGCATGGATTTGATCATTGATTAATTTCCATCTCATTAGGAAAATATGTCTTGACTGCATGATGTAAGTTTATTCTCATTGTCATTTCGAAAATAGAACATACAATGAGAAATTAAAAATAAAAATATATATATACAGTACATCCACATTTTTTAAGAATTAAAAGAATTTTTAAGCTCTGTTCATTATTTTGAAACGAAGCAAACAAAAAAAAAATTGAAATGAATATCATTATTGGTTTAATTGGAATTTTCTTGACCTTGGCATCATTCGTACAGTCAACTCCATTGGAATTACAAAAACGTCAAGAAGACCAACTTAGCGGTTTTAAACCTTGCGATGGCAATTACCCAGTCACAATTAATACATTCACCTATAATCCAAATCCTGTTATCCTTGGGCACAATCTTGCACTCCGATTCGCTGGTGTAGCAAATGCAGCTATTGAAGATGGTTCAATAATAAGTTTTTATCACGATCAAAGCGGTATTCCTGTACATGTTGAAAATTTTTGTAATGATTTTGTTGTACAAAGTGGATACATATGTCCAATTTTGGGTTCTTTCGACTTGACTTCAATTGAATTTTTGGATAGTCCTCCTGATGAACCCAAAAATGTTACTGAAAACCGATATACGAAAATGATACGTAAGTATATATGATATGATATGACCAATATATATATATATTTTTTTTTTAAAAAAAAATTGTATATAATTATTTTGACGTCAATTAATAATTCTTTTTTTATTGTCATTAGTTTCTAATCCAGATGGAACAATTTTGTTTTGTATGGTGGGATATGCTGTAATTTACCACCCTGATTTATAATTTGCTTTTGTTTTTAGTTTCATATTTCTTTACAGTTTTTAAATTATAAATTATTTTTATGTCAAAATTTTAAATGTAAATACTGACAAAGTTAATAAAACGAATGATTGCAATGAAATTTTTTAATTATAAAAATATTTGTCCCCATTTAAAGTTTCTTCATGTCATGTTCTTTATTTCATTTTTATACATCCAAAAGTTATTAATTAATAAACCAGATTCATAAAATCAAAACTATCAGTTTAACATGTTAAGAACTAGCCAGACAATGAACAAGTATAGATTCTAAAAAAAATAAAAAAATTCGGCTCCGCAATTCATACATGCCACATATGTTATCCATCCAAAATGCGTACAATAGTTATCATTTTTAGAAACTGGACAAATTATATCAATTCTTTATTATAATGAACATCGATATAATATACGCATAATAAATATCTTCATTCGGAAGAAAATATTACAGGAATTCAAAAAAAAACATCACGATATACCGATATTTTAAAATAAATAATAAATATTTTTTTCGATTATAGAATATTATGATAAAAATGATACTTTAAATTTTGTGCATATATTTGGAGGGAACCGAATATATTTAAGGGCATTATTCTAATCGTTTTAAATTTAATTTTTTATTCATATTTGCTTTTAATATCTAAGTGGAAACTCAAAATGTAATAAAATCATGATCGGTCAGATGATTTATATTTACAGTATAGTGAAATCCCGCATGAAAAAGCCTACAAAAAAAAGGCAAAGAAAACGGTGCATAATGCATGTTGATTCTTATTGTAACTTCAAATAAAGAAATTAAGCAGTTACGATTAGAAAAATTTAATCAATTTATTTACTCATTGAATTGTATTCTACTTTAAATTATTACAAAGAAATTTTTTAAAGCTTCATTTTAAATTATAATATAAGCAATAAGCAATATTTGAAAAAAAAAATGAATCGAATAATAAGTTTAGTCTGTGTTTTCGCATCAATCATCAAATCAACTCCATTGGAATTGTGAAAACGTCAAGATTTTTCCATGGACTCACAAATATCGAGAATGAGAAAGAGCATTTTAATAAGTTCGTTTATTATGGTGGACTTTAAAAATGTGATAGCTACTATGCAATAAACATATTGTTACGATAAAAAATTTTTTTGAAGCTTTAAAGAGATTAAATTATCATTTACTTCAAAAGCAAATTATGTGACATTGAATTTTTTAAAATTCATATTTAAAAAAAGGTCAAAGCAAAAAATAAACTTAGTTCATGTGAAATTTAACCCCAACTTCTGATTTATAGTGAGACATTCCTCGATTCCTCTCCTCCCGAGATTAGTTTTCCCAAATCTTAAACGTTAACATTGTTATTGACCCGTCAGTGTCGTAATTAAAAAACCAGAAATCCGAATTAAACCAACCCATCGGGTCAGAGTCACTTTTTCTCAACCTGGTGAAATCCCGTTAGATTGGAAATCAATAATTTTGTTGAACGCAATGAAATTACAAAATATATTTTTTTTTTAAAAAAAAAAATGCCTTTGATCTATCATTCAATCAAAGATTTCAGGATTACGGAGGAGGTAAGTAATAAATTTTTTTTTTTTTAAAGAAATAATGATAAACCCAAGATTCCGGAAATTCAGCATTTACAAGAGAATGAAATATATATTCATTAAAGACATTTAACACACAATTAAGCATTGCGACAGTATATTCATGTTAACTTGACAAATGACAATTTGGCAATTCGGCATTATGGCAGATTATTTCACTGCCGTAATATTTCGGCATAGTCTTAACCAATGTATAATCCAAACCAAATTCCTGATTCAGTCCCATATTTATCGTGAACAAATATCAATTTGGAGGTATATCATAATTCTCTAGAGAAGCCAAAAGGAGTATGGCGATATTTGGGAGTTCTAACTTGAACATCCAAGTAATAAAACGAGAGGAATTGCATTAGGCAAAGCGGATTTCCTAGAAATAATATATTCTACAAATATACAAACAGTAGCTCTTTCGCCGCCAAATGAAGGTTAGATGAATACGTCTCTTCAAAAAAAAAATATCAATAAAAACTTTGATACTTTTCGTAAATTTCTCATACGTGCTAATGTGACTCCAAAGTCTATTAAACCAACTTTGGTATGCACCGAAAGGAATATTAATGAAATGGGACATTACTGAATAGAACTTTTCGGAAGTGTTGTATCAAATTAAAAATTTAATTATTGGCAAATTATATTTTATTTTACTAGTTTGATATATTGCTTGTGAATCTATTCGTTATTTTCCTATTGATGGAATACAGAAAGAACGTTACAATTTACTAAATGATTCATCGTGTCGTGATGAAGGAAAGAAATTAATAATACTCCCTTGGATGAACCGGTAATGAAGCTGAATACCGAACCGATTACGGATTAAGCTATAATTGATAACTTCATGAAAACTATTGCTTATACTACCGCAATCACTTATTTAATAGCTCAATACCCTGAAGTAGAAAAAGAAAGTGATTCAAATATACATGTGATCATAAATTAACATGAGAAGATCTCTAAACTTACTTACTGGCTGTTATTAGAAGAAACTTTCCAAGAAATTTAAGAAGATTTGCCGAAACTCAACTTTTTATGCACATTATGGTATGAAGACTCATTGGACTGATCCTGAAGAATATCATCCTGGATAATCGAGAAAAACCTTGATCCCACTAGAGACCGATTAATTTTTAACCGATTAATTAACCAGTTAAGAGGTAAAATATTTAATTTTAACTCTGGCCGAAATTTTAATTTTCGGGCAGAATTAAAATTTTTTGTGATTACAAAATTTCGCTAGTTTATCCCAATTTTATAGTGCCGGTCTGAGTTAAATTTAGGGTTAATTAACCAGTTATTAACAGAGGATTTTTGGTCCTCTATCCTAACAACAATTTGAAGTTTTTTTTCACGTATAAGAATTTAAATTCGATGTATTTAGGCAGATTCGATTTTACACGCTTTAGCTTAACGTTTTAACGTTTCACAAAATTTTTAAATGGCTAACTATAAAGATGACGATAAAATATTTTTCAGTTGTCGCGTTATTTTATAATAAATAGGGTGATTTGTTTATGTCATGTGAATTTGTATTCAATTATCTGTACCACCTGCAATGCAATTGTGTATATAATTCACCCTGGATAAGTTTTTGTTATTTTTGTTTTTGTGAAAATTTTTTTTCTTCTTTTTTTTTTTTCAATACATTAAATACTACAATAACCTCGCAATATTACACATTTTTTTATTTTTACCAAAGCTTCGGTAAAAGTTCACATTTATGATAGTGCGTGTGGCAAGAAATTTAAGACGCACATGAGGTATTAGAAATAGCAACTAAAGAACGCTCTCGCACTATAGCAAGTATGTTTTCATTTAGCGTGAAAGTTAGAACCTTTTAACACTTTCATTTTAACATGTATCAACTGGTATACATTCATTTTTTTCAGAAATTCAAATCAAAAATTTTATCAAATTTTTTTACGTAATCCTTTTTGAAAATGACCCTTCTGTCGCAAACTCAACTACCATCTTGTTGAGGACTTGATAGATGAAAGTTTTGAACCTAATGGACAGGGTGAGCATCTCTCGTCGAGTCGTTGTGAATATTGATTATTATGACACATATGCTTAATATTTTTATTTTTATTCTTTATTTTTAATACAGAGATCCCCACGACAGGGGAATAGACGTTCATGTAGTCGTTGATGGAACGAGCTTTGTAATACAAAGCAAAAATTGGAGTGGTAAAATATGTATGTATTAATCGACTTATGTTTATTTAGTTTGAGTATGAATTAATCAATTTTGTATGATTATAGTTCCCGCGATAGTGAGGAAAATGGATGGAATGCTCGTTCGACAACCGTCAGACACGTTCGGGGTGATCGTGGCACCTGATATGAATCGATTTACGGCTGGGACTAGGGAGACGACAAGGACGTCACCCTTCGAGATGATTTTGACGACTCGTAGACTCTTAGTTCGTGAGCTGAGAGTAGCTGCCGCTGGTCGGTGGCGAAACTTGCTCATGAGAAGGTTTGTATTACTATTTTTTTTATTTTTGTTTTTTATTTTGATTATTCTTTTTATTTGCACATTGGTGTTATCATTTTATTTATTTTTAATATATATAATCAATCGCATTTACTTTACATATATTATATCGATCGTAAACGAGATTTTTTTTTTTCCAATAAACAGATTGATGAAATTTTACAAAAAAAGTTTTATATAAAAAGAACAACCTTAAGGCGCTACAAATTTTGATATGAAAAGTACATAATCTATTCGAGGCAAATCATGTTCATTAACAATCATTCGGTGTGACGGAACCGCTTTTTAACAAGTAATTATATATAATAAATTCGAATATCTCACTCAATTCATTGTAACGATCGAAGTGAAGGGATTCTATAAAATCAGTTGTGATCTCAGCTAGCTATTCATTTCCAAAATTGTATAAAATTCCTAGAATAACTATACCATTTGCATTCTAAAATAAAAAAAAAACTTTATAACGGTTAAAGGATCTGATCTCAGAATCGAAAAGTTAGAATTTCTCATATTATATAATAGTCATAACGACTATATTCTTTCTCGAACTTCCGGAATTCTGTGTCAATCCAGCGATCGAATAAGGTACGGATAATCAGGAATATCGATTATTCAAACCGTCTACACCGCAAGCCATTCTATTCAAAAGTCCGGGATTTAACCACCCCGGATTACCTTTTGTGATCATCTGGGATCGAATTATGAATTAATCTATGCATTAAATTTTACGAATGCCATATCAACTTTATCACCTTATAACATTTTTCGCATATAACCGAAATTTGAGTTTAAATTTACGCTTAATAATATATGTAATAAATCACAAACATTTCATAAATATCTTTTCAATATTTTATAAATATTACTATAATCTCTATAGGCATTATACTGTTTAAATAGCAATTAAAAAAAATATTTGATATTTGCTTCTGCAATTTTTTAATTTAACATATATTATT
>CAMKVN010003600.1:0-10067 GCA_946474995.1 Funneliformis geosporum
TTTTTTGTATTTTGTATAAATTTAATAAAGTTATTGGCAGTGCCACATCGTAAAAAAAAAAGCATTTTTATATATAGATTACAGGAATTAGCTTAAGAAACCTTGTTATATTTTTTGATAATATTCCGATTGAATTTTTAATATACAAGTTTTTTAAAGACTTTTGTTTAGCAAAAACTTTTGGAAACTTTCTGACATTACCTAGAAATAACTCAGTAAGACTTTTAACATATGCCTTATCTACCGATTAGATCATATTTGGAATATTTTCTCACTTAACTCATCATCACTTATCACTTCCTTTGCATCTACTAGATTAAAAACCTTTATATATAAAAATTTTATGGACAAACTTTCTGTATTGGAAAGAATAGTCCAGATTCTTTCTGATTTATATGGGAAATTTGCAATAAAAAGGGAGAAAACTCTAAAAAAATTTTTTTTAAGTTAATGTTAAATCTGGACTTATTTTATAAAAAAAATCATAATTAGCTTAGAAAGTAAAATTTTAATTTTTTAGAGTTTCTTCCCTTTCTATTGCAAAGCTCCTATATAAGGATTGGAACTGTGTTAGCTGCGATAATATTATGGAATCAATTTCACATTTATAGTATTATCCGATTTACTTACCAAGAATAACATCCGTTATCTATTCTAATAAAAATTATCTTTTGGTTCTCCTTGATGATCAACAATTTAATCCTTCTATAATAGTTGAAATTTTCTCTATTTTTGACTAAATTTTCGATTTGTCTTCTGATACTGGTCTTATCTCAATTATGAAAGTTTTGATATCTAGCTCTCTGATATCAGTGATCTATGAAGTAGAAGCAAATGCATCAAAATTATCACAAAACTTTTTATATTTTTCTACCAGAAAATATATGAAGATATTTGAAAACCTTGTTGTAAACTTATGGTTGTCAAAGAACAACTTTTAGATATATTATTAAAAGACAAGTTTACGTGGTGTCAGTAAATTTTTGAATTAATATTTAATTCATCAAATTCTGAATCTATAAGACTTAGATACATCTTATGAATAAGTATAGTAATAATTTTTTAAATTTTTAGATAGGCACTGACTTTTTCTTTTTATTTTCTTAATAACAATAGTAGTCATTAGATATATATTTAGTAGGTTTGTTGGAAAGAAAAGACGATGATAGGTCGATTCAAATAGATTTGTAATATAATCATACAGGATAGCTAGTACTTATACATAGATTTTTAAAATTTACTTCTTGTTTATTATATAAATTTAATAAAGTTATTAGCAGTGTCACATCATTAAAAAAACATTTTTATAAATAGCACAAAGCTATTTTGTAAATTGATTTTCGTAGATCTACTAATTTGATTTTGATGAATTTTAGCTTGTTAGAATCACCACACTGAGGAAAATCGGAATTCAGTATCAGTTTTTGAGTAGTCAGCCTACTGAAAAAAATTTCTATTAAATTTCATTAAGTAAGAAATTGTAATATAGATTGCTAAATTGTGCAAATTTGGTCATAATAATTGCACTTCAAATTTTTACTGAATATTTTCTAGATTTTAAGGTTTAAAATAAATGTAAAATCATATTTCTAGCATTTGTAGTTGACGAGATATAATCTTATAGTGATGTGTAATTCTGGTTGCATTTCTTTTGCTTATTATTTTATATTACATTTTTAATAGTTATAATTTTCTCAAATTAATAACAATACAAAAGTTTCATAAATCCAATAATAGAAGAATAATCTAACTATTGGTAAATACTTTAATGACCTCTTTAATACAGATAAAAGTAGTACCTTATGAATCAGATCATCAATAATATATAGTTTAGTAAAAAAAATATATTTTCAATATTAAAATCATATTTGCAATTAACATGTATAAGATATTTTTGATTCTACTAACTAAAATATAAAAATTTATAAAACACAAAATATAATAAGTTTCATAAACTTAATAAATTTACGAATTATTACATGACTGAAAGTTTTAAACGAAAGATATAAAATATTATAAATAAATCAATGATATAAATTTTTATAAATTTTTAAAATTCTTTTATTATTATAAGTTTTACATAATATTACATTGTAATGTTATAATGTACTATACTGTAAACTTTCAAAATTTTAGTATTTTCATAAGTTTTACATAATATTATACTATAATATTATAAAATACTATATTATAAATTTTCTTATAATTACATATTTATAAACTTTTATAATATTACATCATAATATTTACAAAAATACAAATTACGTAATTTTACGATAGGTTTGTAAGCTTTGTAATGTTATAGAATATAAGTTTATGTAATATTATGTCTTATTAAATTTACTAATAATGTATTGAATAATAATCATTAATATTAAAACAAAATAATTTATTTTTATTTTTTTTAAAATATTGATTTATCTTATTTAAATGATTATCTGATATATGTTTTTATATTTTTTTATTATTTTATAAGATAATACCATATGAAGATATTATAAATAAAATCTAATTGCTAATTGAATAGAATTATTAAATTTATTTTTTAAACCAGATCATAGATAATAAAATCAAACAAGTAATTTTTTTACTATTTTTTATATTATTAATTTTTTTTAGAATTTAATTTAATTTTTAAATATAATAAATAGTTTTTATCTTTATATAAGAATTTTGATAATAATTTAATTTTTTTTTTAATTGATTTAGATTATTTTTTTCATATTCATTTATATCTTTTTATATATTTTTTATTTTATTTATTAAAAGATAAAATTATTTTATCATTATTTATTTAATATTTATATCAGACCAATAATTAAAATTTAAATCTAATATTATTATTTAAATTTAACAAATAAGATAATTCACATTTTGTATAATCATCATTATTTTTAATATATATATTATTAGATCCTTCTAATTTTATTTTTTTATTTTTACTTCTATAATTGATAAATAATGTAAAAATATAACTGATCATTAAATTGAAGATAGCTAACAATTTTGATATGTATTAGTTTTTATAGCTTTTTTTTTATTTAATTAAGTAAATTTTCTAAATTTATATAGATTTAAATCATTTTTATCACAATCCTTAACTTTATTTAAATCATTATTAGAATATATACTTTGATTTAAATAAAATTTTTAAAAAAAACCCGAAAATTTTTATTTACAAGCCTATCTTTTTTTGGTAATTTTATGACGATCAATTTTCAGACCAATCAAAATATTCAATTATGTGATATTTCAAAAATGGTTATCACAAATTTTATCCAATAATATCGCTAGAAAGTTGAATGTCCATGTTTCAGATCGCGACAGTTCAAGTAAACGCGTTTAATTGTTCGATCAATTTCTAAAATTTATAACTTTCTAATAAAATCTAACAATGGAAAATACTTTGAAAATGCTCGAAAGTCTTCTTAGTAGTTCACATTCTGAAGAAGTAAAAAAAAAATTTATTATAATTTATTTGAAATCAATAAGTAAACAAAATTTCTCAAAAACAAATTGGGAACAACTTTGCGAGTATGCCTACGGACTCATCAAGGTATTTCCTCAATTCATTTTCTGTTTTAATCGTAATATTTTAGAGTTCTAACAATCTATTCTCTCAAGTATACTTCTCGCGTTTACGCTTTTGGTGAGCTTATTCTATCTCAAATCGCATGTTTGCAGAAAGCAATATATATGCTTTATTTCAATTCTGGCTGGATAAGTCAAACCCTTATCAACAACACTACTCATAATAATGTATTTATATATAATTCAGGATATGTTTTATTATTTTTTTTTAAAAAAAAAATTTCAGGAAAAATAATATTTTATTATATTCGTAGTTATACCAACAACTAAGAGCATTAGTTAAAATAATTAAATATAAACAAGGTATATTTTATTATAAATAATAGATGTCATATCATGAAATTGTTCTCATACAGGTTATTCCTTCTAGAATTTTCAAGTGATTCCGACGGCCATGCTAATATTGAAAATGACTGTCGATTATTACAATCTTATTCTATTAAATATATTGAGGTTGTCAAAAGTAGGGTTGACTGGATGCAATTGTTTGTATCCATGTTCACTGATCTTCCACAGTCAATTCCCGAAGATCATGTTAAATTAATTGAAGTAAATAAAAATTAAATTTGTCCTCTCTTTTATCAACTATTTTCTAATAAGTTCTTATTTATATAACATAGGTGCTTTTATATTCTTTGGCCATTCCGGAAAGCGATTCGTTAGAATCATATGATGAATTCGTGAAGCAGACGGTAAAATTAATTGAATCTTTATGGGAGAAGAGGTCATTTATAATTTGTTTCTATATTCATATGTTAAATTTCCCAAGCAAATTGATGCTAATAATATTCTTACGACGTTCAGCACGGAAAACCTGGTCATTACTATCCGTGAGGTTTTTATACGACTTTCAAGTAATCAAACTTGTTCTAAATCTATAGTACTTTTGATTAGTAGGATACCTAAATCATGTACATCAGGTAAAATTTTTATTTATTTCTTATCGATTATAAAATTTGACCGGACGACGTCTAGATTGAAATCCTGTTAGTTATCCAACCCTATGTCCAGAAAATTCCCGCAGACGATGTTAAGAAATTTGAAATATTTATTGAAAGAATGATTTTGATGATACCTCATCAATTTGCTAATAAAATTGGTAAGTTATGGATAGTTCTCTCATACTGCAATGAAATTTATACATTAATTTTGATTTTACATTTAGGATGTTGGATCATAGATTTGATTAAAGCTTTGGAAAAATCAAAGTATAAGTCTATATTGACACGGATCACTCTCGCAAATGCGTCTCGGTGTAAGTAACTTGTTTAATTTCATTAAAAAGAGTTATTTTCATATAGCTAATACGAACTTTGAAATTAGGCTTCGAATATTTGCTAGACCGTCATGCGCGTAACGATGCTTTACCGGTTGTTAAATGTTTGTTACTTGGATATCAAGTTACATCTGATGTTTTCGATTCAATCATTCCAACTTTCCCCAAAGTTTTAGAAACGATCGCTAAAGAGGTTATTATAATTATTTTAAATTTTATGATTTTGTAGATAAAACTTATTTATTAATATGTCTTGTTATTAACAAAATTTTATTTTAGAGAGATCAAGTTGATACTTTACTTGAACTTTCGAGGATAGCTCAATGTCTTATGAAGCGTTTTAAGGGAGGCGATAAATATTTGCAACTTTCTAAAACTTTGGAATCGCTTGACTTGGTATATTAATTATATTCTAACTTATTGCTTAAAGAAGCCTTGTTCAATTTTATTTTACTAATACGCAAATTATATCACAGCCTATACTGAAACATGAGGATATATCGAATACTCTTCAAAATAATGTATGGTTTAAAGAGTCGAACATTGCGGGTAAATAATTTTGTTGCTTCTTTTTTTTTTTAATCAATTAATTTTTTTTAATTTACTAAGTTATGCAGCTTAAAATACAGGTAGCCGTAAGGATAGCCGTAAGGAAATTGTGGTGAAAACTTCTGTTTATTCCTCGCAAATCTATAAAAAAAAGAAAGGATTGCAAAACTTAGGAAACACTTGTTTTATGAATAGTGTACTTCAGGTTAGAGATATAAAAAAAAATAGAGTTAAAATTTTCAAAATTGATCTCAAGCTAAATTTATTTATTATTTCGGAAGGCATTATTTAACTCAGCGGAATTTAGGCATCGTATATTACAGGCATCGACGTAGGAATTTTACTTTGTTATTTTATAAAATAAATACAATAATTGTATTTTCTAACATTTTATGTCATATAGAACGAAATCAAAAACGTCAACGATCTATCAGCTTCAATTGTGTTTTGCTTGTATGATATTTTCAAACAAATCGTATTTTTCACCATCAGCATTATTGGAGGTTATATATATATATTATTTAATGCAATTCGTTAATTAATTCAATATATTAAAGAACATTATCCTCATTAGACGCTTCCAAGTTGGTTAAATAATGGTCGACAACAGGATTGTCATGAATTTTTGAAGCAAGTATTTTTCATATTTCAACAAGATATAAATACTAATTTCATTGATTAAAATGACTGATGAAATTTTTCTCTTAGAATTTTATTTTGTCAGATTGAAGAAGAATCGAAAAAATCATCAAATAAAAAACTTAGGTTAGAATCAGAAGAGGAAGAAATTTCACCCGTACATGAAGATATGAAAAATATTCCAATAAGCCCCTTTGGTGGAAAAATGGAAAATATAATTATGTGTTTGGAGTGTGGGAAAAGATCTAAAACAAAGGTATTTGACAGTAGAGAATGTTTACTCTTAATTGATTAATATCTCATGTTTTAATTTTATAATTCCTTATCAAGGAAGGATTTCATGATCTTTCACTTTCATTGAAAGTTGATACATGTAAGAAATTCAGCTATATGTAAATCAACATATTTGTATTAAATCATTGGAATTTAAATGATTTTATTTTCTTCAGCAGACAATCTTTCATTTTCTGATTTATTATCAGAATTTCTTTCTGATGAAGATCTAAAAGGGGAGAATCAATATTATTGTGAAAAGTGTGGAGGACTACGTGATGCGAAAAAGGTATACAGAATTTCTATTTGCTTAATGCTATAATGTTATTAAATCATTACCAACTTTACTATAAAAAAAATTAGTTGACGCGAATAATTACGCCACCGCGTTATTTAATATTATCGCTTAATCGATTCGAGTATGATGTGAAATATGCTAGAAGGATAAAAATCATGACACACGTAAGTATGATAAAATGAAAGTGGAAGTGAATTAAATTAATTCAATAATAAGTTAAATATTTATTATAATAGGTTTCAATACAAGAATCATTATCAGTACCGCAAGTTCATGAAAAAGATGAATCACATACTGAATCAAATCATAATAAAAATGGATTAGTTAACGGAAAGATCAACGGAATGGCGAATGGAGAGAAACGAATAAAGACAAAAGGAGTTGACGATGACGAGAAGGTATATGATTTGTCAGCAATCGTAATACATTCTGGTTCATCTGCTGAATATGGTCATTATTATACATACGCAAAGGATGAAGGTGATAAATTTTTTTTGTTTGCATATTGATTTCATTCATATAACTCTAAATTAAATAAAATTTTAATTTATTTTTTTATAAATTTATGGAAGATGGTCAATGGTATAATTATAACGATAATTATGTTTCTTCCTCATCATTACAAAAAATTATCTCCGAAGGAGAAGATTTCAAATCGGACACTCCTTATCTTTTATTTTTCCAACAGAAAAATATAATTAATTACAAATCACGTACGGAGTATTTTTTTTTTTTTATAAAATTATTTATATTTATTCTAATCGATTTTCGATTTTCGATTTTGAACTTTAGCTGAAATTTCGCAATCTCTTATGAAAGAAGTTGAGAAAGAAGATAAAAGTTATAACAGGGATTCTTTTGGTAATAATGATTATTCAATGGATAATAAAAAGAAAGATAAAGGCGAAAAAGAAGAGATTAATCCACTTAGTGGAGGATATGATTTATTTGATTATGATAATACGGTAATATAATATTTTTCATAGATTATATAGAATTCATATTGATTAATTTGCAATATAATAATTTCCCTTGGCATCATTAATTTTAAATATATTCTGAAAAGTTAAAAGAAAAAAAAAACAAATTTATCGCATTCTATCAGCCTTTTTCTATATACTAAATAATTTAATGATAGTTATTCTTTTTTTTACCGTTTATTTTTATTGAAAATTGTGCCTACGATCAATGCACTAACAGCTACAACTCCACCTATAATAGCCATACCCACAATTCCATCTAATAAAAGAAAATTATAAATTAAACAATTATCTTTTTTTTTTAAAAAAAAGAATATATAGTGATTATACCTTTTTCAAGTTTTTGTTTTATGAGCTCTTTTAAACTTTGAGCCTGTAAATTTTTAGGTTCCATCTTTAGCAATCTATCATTATAATCTCTGGCTTCTGTGTATTTACCTAACTTGAAACAACCTAATGCTAAATAATAAAGGCATTCGCGACGACGTTCAGGAATATCATTAAATATTTCTATATAAAATAATAATTCGTTAAAATATTATTATAAAATATTTTTAAGAAATTATTTAGTTTGTTACCTGATAAAAGAGACACACCAAGTTGTTGGTCGGAAGCTCTTCGACCTTTAATTAAACCCCAAGCATAATTAAATTTGGTTTGTGTGGTAACGTCACCCTCTTGAACTTCGCGATCATATTGTCTTCGTAATACCTATTAAAAGAACTTTAGTTAGGAACAAACATTAACCAAAAATTCAGATCAATAATTTACTGGTATATCGAAATTACATTCAATTCTTCGGCTGAGAGGGAGGCCTCAACGTCAGCAGCATATGGTAAATCATTCATCGTTGAGAAATTAAAAATTATGGAAATATGGTGTTTAATATAATAAATCCGATTACATAACATTCGTGTAACACAAAAAATTATAAATAATTCCGATCTTTGAGCAAGTTGAAATCAAAAAAAAATGTATATCGGTACGTTTAGGAAGTTTCCATTTTCTCTATCCACATTGTTTATTAGAAAATATGTGCTTCCTACGAAGGTTCAACCCTTAATCCAGGCTCGATTTGCTAAAGTAACCTCTGGTTAGTTTGCTACAGAACATTATATAATTAATATATTATATATATATATATATATATTTTATTTATATTTATTTGTTCTTATATTTAAGTCCGTCTACAGTTTACTTCGAAAAATACAATTAATTTAAAATACATGGAAAAATATTATAATAAATTAAAGATTAAAGCTAAAAAGTAGTAACAGTAAATGATTTTCCTTTTTTTTCGCGAGTTGATATTCCATAAAATAAATTAATTATCTTTCATATGTAATTGAAGGGAAGGGTTTTCTTCCGTGGAGGAAATGAAAGCTGAAAAATTAAAATCAGTTCAAAAGGATTTATCTTATGATTCGATATTAACACGAAAAAATATTTCATTGAACGACAATAAAACAAATGTTTCGCAGAAAATAAACACTGACGAAGTTTCAATGAGCTTACCACCGAATATCAAAGTAAGATTTGTAACTTATGATTATTCTATGTATAAAATTCGTTTTGATGACGTATCGTAATCTATTTTAGCCCCTTGATAAAATATTAAATATGGATAAAATAAAGGATCAGGACTCGGTAATGATTGAAAAATTATGGATAGAATATCATTCTAAAAAAAATTGTTTATCGGCCGTTATTCCTGCCGATATTTATCGAACCTTATTTAAACGTGGACAGCAATATCCTATGGTAACTTTTTATTAATGATTCGTGGTATTATACGTATAATACTTTCCTAATCAATTCCTTTTTTATTTTATTTTATTTTTTTTTAAAAAAAAATTAGTTTGTTGTTCCTTTACCTCAAGAACAGGGTTTTGAATTTTATATTCTTCAATTTCAATTTCACCAATGTTTTTTTACTTCTTTATTAGAATACAAGACTCATGGAGTCAAATCAAAACATCATATGGTGTTAACTCATTTTCCTGACCTTATTGATTCTAAAGGGATTGTTTTAATGTATGGTGAAATCGTTGAGCCCGATTTAATTTCTTTAAAAACTGCTCAATATCTTACATATATCATGCAAAAATTTTATGTTAGTGGGACAAAAGATGAATTAGATTTGGTTGAAAAATTCCACAAGTGTCCTGATAAATTTGAATATAATGATTTAATAAAAATTTTATAAAATTTAAATCACAGTATCAGAGTTTCTTTTAATAAGAGACAGTTCTATTTGGCTATCTTGCTTAATTTTAATTACAGGCCTTTTTAGGAAGACTTTCTTCTAAAATATTGATCAGCATTTATATGAAATACGAAAACTATCCAATAATAAAATATAGAACCTATAACTCTGAATAGTAATTATCCCTTAAATCGTAGGGTTTTGCAGGCAAATTTGCCTGCTTATTTACTATAAATTCTCTTCTGATTTACTTTT